>JARFJB010002548.1:2422500-2555000 GCA_036346205.1 Vesta saturnalis | reverse complement strand
TAATTTAAAATTACGTATTTAATAGATATTTAGGAATCGAATTATTATTGACATAACAGAATTGGAATTGGAATATTTAAGATTATTTTTCAATAAAATAATGTCAGTATTAAATTATGCTCAGATAATAATTTTCTTGGGGATATTAAAATTATTTTTTGTAACAATAATTTAGTAAAGTAATCGAATTCCAAAATATAACAATTATAATTTTTTTACACTACATTTACAGTAGTTATAACATTCGGTTTAGTTCAGCAAAGCATTGTTTTGTATTATTGTTCTTCCAGGACATAATAGAAATGTTTCATTATTATGTGAAATATAAAAAAAACATGAGATATAATTTTAATTTAGTATTTCATGTATACTGAGATGTGTATTTCAAATTAGTTTTAGGTGTAAATTTAATGAGTTAATATATTTATATTTCTGTTATGAGAAGCTTATTTTTATTTTAATATTTAATGGGTTTGTTATTAAATACTAAAATTAAATGGCATACTTTTGTAAATTAACAAATTTGTTAACTCCTTTCTTACATCGTATCAGTTGTTAACTTAATACTAAACGGACTACTTGCAAATATTTTAGATCATCCTACCTTATTTACCTAATCAACACTTTATTGGCTGTAGAACGTTATATTTACGTATATATGATAATAGAACTACCAATACCAATTTTACTTGAAAACGATAATGTTTACGATCCTACAGAAACGTTGCGGAAAGCTTTTGTTTTATTTTCTTTCGTTTTTATACAAAAATATTCAAGTTGTTATACTTTTCCCTAAAAATAAATGTCGATCGTCTAAAATTATACCACACCACATGTTTATATTGGGCTTAAATATAAAGTAGAATACAGTCCGTTATACATATATACAATTTGTTGACAATTAAATCAATATTTTTTTATTCCTTGTGTATATTTGTATTCTATTTATATTCTGTAATAAAAGTTATCTTTATTAAGTTAAATTATTCAGTCTTTAAATGCGTATACGTACACAGTGTTTATTTAAATTATAGTTCTTTCCCAAATTATATAGTTACTTCTTACCATAACCTTGATTTTCTTATTGCTTATAGTGAACCTTTATCTCTATTGTAAACCAATGAAAATATAAATATAACTATCAGTGATGTGTTGGTAATTTAGTGCAATTGTGTTTATGATTTTTATAAATTGCTTAGTTAGGAGAGCACTGGTATAGCCAATGGGAAGAGACGGGTTCGAATCCCATTCAGTGGAATCTTGTTATGTATATGAAAATTTCGATTGTATGGTAAACATCTCCTCGGAAATCAAAGGATATTGATCATTACACAATACCATTCAAAGGCATATTCGGGAAACCAAATTGACGCCACCACATCTCATTTCAAATATTAACTACCCGTGTGCGATATATCATCAGAAAGTCTAGCAACGTTGGTTTTTTTCCAGTAACAAAAAAAAAAGGCATAGATAGCAATGAAATACTGTAATTCCACGTTTTTTTTTTACATTTTTTTACAATAAATGTTCGAAATAAAATCTATTGTATAAACAATAGTTCAGTCGATTTTCAATTTCTTCCGTAATATATGGAAGGTTTGTAAATATCCAGAAATCTGTACAAAAAAATCCGCAAATTAATTATTTATTTTGTTTAATTCTGTTGCAGAAATATGCTCCGATGTAGTTAAAATAATAATTAAGTTTTGCCCCTTCTTCCGTAATCAAGAAATAGGTTAATATGAAAATGTAAACTTTCACCATTATCACACATAATAAAATACTTATCTTTTTTGGGTTTTTTTTAATAGCGTATTTTAAATTATACAATCTAAACGTTTCGATAACACTTACAGTTATCTTCGTCACTAGTAATATCTGTTAAAATTGTTAAGGATGCTGTAAATAATTTTGTCAAACTTGAAAAATTAAAACATAAAACAAGTTAAGATTTCTACGCAAGAATTCCCACCAGAATCTCGTTTCATCTTTGACCAATCCGGTCCGACCGCGAAATTATGGCAATAACCAATAACGTCAGACCGCGGACTATATACGCAGAACCGAGCTGGTAGCGTAGTGTAACCGAACTGGTAGCGTAGTGGTGATACAACCTGCTTAGCATTCGGGAGGTAATGGGTTCAATTCCCGTTACCGTCTACCTTGTGTGAGGTTTTTTCAGGGGGTTTTCCTCATACACATGTAGCGGCATGGTCACTGCGTATATGCACACCATGTGCGGCGGCTTAGGCGAATGCTGGGGTAGTATTTTCCCCTCAGAACCCTAACTCCGTTCCTTCCGATCCTATCCTGACCACACCCATCCTTAATCCCACCATGCATATATACGTAATGTATGTATGTATGCTGGGAATGAAATACGTGGGCTTTTCCTTTTCCAGGTAGCGTAGTCGTGACACGACCTGCTTAGCATTCGGGAGGTAATGGGTTCGATTCCCATTACCGTCTACCTAGTATGAGGTTTTTTCAGGGGGTTTTCCTCATACATATGTAGCGGCATGGTCACTGCGTATATGCACATCATGTGCGACTACTTAGGCGAATGCTGCGGTAGTATCTCCCCCCTCAGAACCCTAAATCCGTTCCTTCCTATCCTATCCTGACCACACCCATCCTTATCCCACCATGCATATATGCTGGGAATCCATGAGTTTGGCTGAAGTAGTTCGGAAAGCTCGAGCAGCCCGCCCTTCGAGATCATTATCTTTCCGCTGCCGTCCTGAAGAAACCATTTACTCATCTAACCGCTTCCGCCCTGAAGTAACCAGATACTTATCTAACCTCTTCCGTCCTGCGACCTACTGAACCGCGGCGCTTATTTTACTATCACCTGCCAGTACACCTGAGTAAGTTATAATTTGTTTTATCCTAATAATCCGACCAGTTGGAGAGATTCCGTTTCTGCCTTTGGTAGATTATAAATTTTGCCTGTACATGCATACACAACACTGACACTTCCTCGGTGCGTAGGCCCGCGAAACACAAACATCCCTTACACAAAGCTTCTTCTTTGCTTTTAGGGTATTCCTGAAAACTACTGAGGTTTCCTACGAGAGTTATCCCCTAAGACGTAAGCCTTTAGGGGTGGTTCTTGTACCTGTGCTTGTTCAAAAGGCGTATGCCTGTTTGATCTAGCATTCCTTCTACCTAGCTCATGGAGCGTGTGACCCGTTGCGTTAGATTTCCCTTCCTAAAAAAAACCTTATTACACTAACACGACCGACCCGCAGGCATAAAATCAGATTTTATAATCATCCCAATTCTTGTTTCCGTCAGATTAGTTCTGTATAACCACCAGCAACCCCGTCCTAAAATACGCATGCAAATGTCTGTATCCCGTAATTAATGCCGCCCAATCCCCGTTTCCAGAAAGAACGTACATTTTCTTTAAATAATATCTTCTTCCCGAAAGAAAGATTAAAAACATTTCAATTTTAGTAAATTTAAAATTAGAAAATTCCAATTTAATTCTTTTAAAAAGAATATCTATTTAAATCCGATATTATGATAATAAAAAAATAAAAGTATCGGTACAGATATTATCAAATCACAAACAAATAATAATAATAATAAACAAAGCGAGACCTTTCTTACGTAAAATTTTAAATATTAATTCGGGATGATTCTTGCAAGGTTCAGAATTCCCAAGATCATCTAACTTAACATCTTAATTTAATTACCACTTTATGGGCCCAATGATGACGTAGATAAATTGAAAAGTTTTCGGGTCATGACTGTTATACAGTGATAAGAATTAATAATAACACACAATACATAATATTGCGACAAACTGTTGATTATACTTCGGTAAAATTACCTTAACCGCCTGAAAGGCATCTATGCAGTACCATACACAAGAGAAAGCGTATTCATCCGTCTAAAAATGTACAGCAAACAACTTCATTAAAATCACCAAAAATAAACACAAAATAGTAATTATCTTGATTCGTACAAAAATTTTCAGCCTGGTTTCTTTCCTTTTATCTCACAACGGTAAATATAATTCACGTACAATTATGATAACTCCAGCCCAAATATGAATTGAAAAATTGTGTTGATCTTTTCGTAAAGCAATAGCGTGGGGATTCTCATAATCAAATATGGCTGTTGTGACTATTGAAATAACTATCTTTGGTAAAACATGCCTCATCTGGAAACAAAATGCTTCGAAGAAAATCAGGTTCATTTCGATTTTGTTGAATATACTGAATGGAAAAATCCAGACGATGAGGATAATCTGCTGGAGTCATTACTTGAATCTGTATGTGATATGGGTAAAGTAATTTCTCACTCACACCTTTCCAGACACTATTATTCGTATGATTGTATCCACCTCGATTCCGATAATAATTGTTATTGTTGTGTGTTCTTGTGTTTCTATGATATTCTCCATTCTGGTCATTGTTGTTCCTCTGTATCTAGCAGCCTGATTCTGCTCAAACGCATCGTATCTTTTCACGAATTGTAGCATGAAATTAATGTCTTTATTCTGTAGCACAATATTTTCGGCTGTTATCCTCCAATTGTCTCGACTAGTATTGTACCATGGCTGCCTAGTTTATGGCCGGCGTAAAATATCGAGCTATTTGGTATTTCCTCATTATGTATATTTCTCACGTTACTCCCATATTCTTGTCATGCCTTGATCTCGCAAATTCTTCTCTAATCATGTTCTGCTGTACTAAAGTCCAATATTTCTTTAAAATCCTCACATTCTGTACATTGGTCCTGTACTAAATTAAACCATAATTCCGCGTTTCCTTTCAACATTCTTTTAACTAATTTCATTCTTTGTTTGTTACTCCTTGTATCTACAAAATATTCTTCTATGTTCTTGATGAACATCATTGGTGATTCATGCTTTTTTCCTTCATACTTATATGGTAATTATTGTCCCCACAATACTTGTTCCGCGTCTCCCATAAATACTCTCGCTGGCTCTCTATATTTTAATTCGCTTAAATTATGTTCATATACGTTGAATTGTTCTTACATCTCTGCGATATTTCTCGCAGGTTTACATTTTCCTTCTTACCCTTTCTACTCATCCTGTCCAATTTTTCATCCACTTGTTCTTTATTTACTTGGATATTAGCCCACATTTTCTTATTTTCCATCTGCATGTACATGTGCATGTCTCTATTCACATTCTCATGAATTTTATCGATTTCCTTCTGCAATTCAACCTTATCATTTTTCAACTCTGTCATTTGTTTGTATATTTTTTCCTGCAATTTTCCCATGTTTTCTTTTGATTTTAGCATGTTTTCATTCATGTTTTTATTCATTTGCCGTAGAAACGCCATCATTTCACTTCCTGATTCCTTAGTTTCCTCCTGTTTGTATTGTTTTCCTTCGGTGTCTTCCTGCTCTCACACTCTCGTCCCTTCTATATTCTTTTCTTTTTGTGCTTTTGGACCTTGTTCCTTTGGGCCGTACGCCTTACCCGACCTTGTTATTTTAACGCCTTTATCTTCCATACACAACAAACGTATAGGAAACAAATATCGAAGATTATCTTTTATTATTATTTGTAGTATGTAGTTTACCTAAATACTATGTTAACTTTCCCGTAATAACTATTTGAATTATATACACTACTCAATTAACGATTCAAGTACATAATAATAACTTCTGGAAATATAAAAATTAAATCATAAAATCCAAAAATTATATCTAACTATTTCAAAAAATTAACAATCTTAATATTGATTACATGCTCTTAACAAAGTAACATGCTTTCACCTTCAAGATTGTAAGCAAACTCTTTAGAAAAATTTTCAAATGCAGTATCATGTTTTTCTTAAACACCAATTTTGATTGGAACTTCATACAATACAAACAAACCTGAATCTTAGTTCTGACTGGTTGATCATATTTTTGAAATTTGCAATTTATTAAATTTACAAATATCTTTGTTATACTAGGATACATCTTAAGAATATTATACGTATTAGATTCTACACAAAATTCCCTTCAAAATGAGACCTCATTTGCCATATCTCGCTTTTAAACTACTTAGCTATTAATAAATTACACTATCTAAGAATTTTCACATAAAGAAATTTACTTATATCACTTATACACTAATTTTAAATCAAATATAGTCTAAAATGTAATATTTTCTCTCACTACCGGTTTTCGAAGTCACTATAACCTGTTTTCTCATTACATTTAGTTAATTTGCACCAATAAAGTTAATTTATGCTGCAACACTTCCTCTTAACACAATTATGTGTGTGTGTGTGTATATGCGTGTGTGCGAGCGCGTGCGTTCGAGTGGGGGCGTGCGCGCGTGCGTGCATGCGTGCGTGCGTGTATGTGCGTACGCGTACGTGTGTGTGTGTGTGTGTTTGTGTTTGTGTGTGTGTGTGTGTGTGTGTGTGCGTGTGTGGGTGGGTTGATTGGGTACGTGCCTGCGTGCGTTCGTGCGTGCGTGTGTGTAATCAAAATAAATAACATTAATTAGCCTAAGAGAAACAGTTGATTCAAGTTTCTAAGTATGGAATTACAAGAATCACACCACGTATTGCCAATATAATCCAATTAAAACATTGCTACTTATGAAACGCCATCGGTACACACTGACTACTTGGACAATTCAACTAGATAGAGAGGTTTGATGCCTGATTAGAAATGGGTAATAATGTGTTAACCCACGTTCTTGATTAACTTTCTGATTTTAAAATGGTTATTGACTTTATTATATTAACACTAGAAGATCGTTGTGGGTACTACCTATGACTTTAAACTGTTTTACGCTAATTTATAACGTAAAAGAAACTAAATTACATCACACTATAGCAAAATGTACTAGTTTCCGTTGACTTATGAACTACCGTTTTTAATTTTTAACTCTATTCATAAATAGTGTGAATTATTACATTTAAGTGCTCAAAAATTATTTGCAAAATATACAGTACCTTTTTAATAGATCCCTAAATTATGACATTTGAATTTTTACCCAAACTTCTAGTCTTGATTTAAATACATGTAATCTCTAAACACTATGAGAAAGGACTGGGACTGGGTTGGAGTATTAAAAATAGTTTAATAGTTTTGCCTGGATGATATTTGAATGAAAGATATGTGAGTAACTAACTTTGTACAAATAGCTTTCTTGAAAGTAATTTAGCGTTATCACTAAGCTCTTTAGGTTCGGGTTGACATCTATTTTCAAAAGATAAATATAATTTTTATAAATCCCTTTATATACCTAAACTGCTATGAGGACAATCCCTGTCCTACTTCTTTTTTAGTATTAAATAAGGATCACATTCCAAACATCAAAATTTAAACTAGTTTCATATTTTCACAACTAAATCAACATAAAACTTAATTACAATATTTGCTACTGTTATAATAACTATTTTTTTCTTTACAGGTATGACGTAAACTAGGCTGAAATGCACCTCAAGTCGTACGTAAGTAGCTTAATCTTAATGTGACAAATATTATTTTGAAAATCAAGATATTTAAATAATAATAATCTAAAAACGCTTTTACAAAAATATGATTTCAAATGGATTTGTAAACTTTTTGGGATATTTACCAAACTAAAACGGTACGACTATTCATTTATACAATATCGTGAATCTTTTACGATTATTATCACTGCGCGGCTGTTTAAAATTTCCTGTTTTCTGTCCAGCAGAAACAATATCTTTTTTCAATTAAAACATAGAATTTAATGAAGTACATTCCAATTTAACGTGTACAAATTTGGCAGTAACAGAAAAGTCATTCCATCAATTAATGATCTTGTAACGCCAGTTACAAAATAATGCTAAATTACAATTATAAACTGTAGAAGTTTTATTGTATTCGATAACACAAGCTTTATCGCAAACGTTAAAAGAAATAGAAACAGAGATATCAAACTTGAATAAAATACTGAATGAAAATGTTAGATAAAAAATAATCGAAAACCATAAAATGTCCATCCAGTTTTAAACTCTGAATAAATGGACAACTATGTAAGCATGTATCATACTTAAGAAACGTAAATCTTTTAATTGTGTATTGTGTATTATATTTATATAAAATACGGCAAAATTTATCTTTGGCTACAATAGAATAAAAAGAATTTTGCCTTTCGTCCGTTTCTTAATCCCTAATGTAAAATTGGTAGAACAAACTGGAAAAGGCATTTCTAGCACTTAAGCCACGAAGAAGTATGGGTTCTGAAAATGCATCTATGGAAGGCAATAATTTACTTTATTGATAAGTAATATCCTCAAGACAATGTTTATGTTATGTATTTCACGTAAACATATGAGCCTTTATATTATTTCTATCTTCACGAAAATATTTGCAAACAAAAATCTTTCCGCATTTACTGTCACTTTCAAGTGTTATGGAACGCCGTCTGCCAACTTCAATCCTTTCTTGTTGCACCTAGCTCAAGTTGATATAATTGCTCTAAAATATTGTACCGGGTATATCACAGGATAGTATTTAACAAACTAATAACTATTGGATTCTCTAAAATTATCCAAATCATACCTTAATAGTAGACTGAAACGTGTTCAGTATAATAGTTACAAGCTCTAACAAGTTCGTTCTTACTTCGGGAGTTCCTCAAGGTTCTAACCTTTGCCCCCTACTATTTCGAATATTAATACCCTTGTTACGCTCAAAATCAAATAGAGGAACTCTATAATAGTGTTCAAACAATATTGTCGAAATAAAACTAAGTGCAAGACAAATACAACTACTGATGTACCACAATTATTGTAATACTAAAATGTTAAACCGTTACTATCCATTACTGAATAAGGACTTTTATTGGTATGAAACTATCCTTCTCTGATTGAAAAACGTGACGATTTTATAATGAGAAATAGACGGAATTTTTCAGATGTATCTGTATACTCGTTATTTGCGGGCTTCATGCGTACCAAATTAATGTGACAATACTACAACTATCACAAATCTGCCCTACAAACTGTTTAACGTAAACTTTGAAATTTATATCGTTGAAATTGAAACCGATCATCAACTGCTATTATCTTGATTGCAGGTATATTAGAAGTTCACAAAATCCTAGATTAGATTACTTTCCAGGCCAACACGAATCTACTTTGTACATCTACGTTGCTTGATATAGATACAACTTCAATAGTTTCAAGTGAGTGTGATATTAACACACACTCCATATAAGATCTGTAAAATCGGCAAAAATTTTTTTAGTCATCTAATGTCTGGTTTTAAGTCACATTATCATTAATACAAAAAGTTTTGTCCTAAGTTATTTCTGAGGTTGACATGGTGATGACGCCTAATTCAGCTTATAGATTATCAAAACTTTGTTATTGGCGTCGGAATTTGACTAATGAAATCTGAAAAATATTGATGAAACAAAGTCGTATCGAATAAAACACCTTTCTATAAATAATGTCGCATTCCAAGTGAATTTCACAGTGTTTATATGTCTTATTGAAGTTTAGGTGTATGACTAATAACCGGCTCACTCTCGCTCATTCTCACTTATTCTAACTTACTATCACTCACTCTCACTTACTCTCCCTCATTATTTCTCATTTTTGCACTCTCTCTCACCCACCCATTTTCACTCTCAGTCTCACTCCTTCTCCTTCTTCGAATCTCACTGCTCTCTCTCTCTCTCTCTCTAACTCACACATTAGCTGTTTATCACTTTCTGATACGAAAACAACAATTAGGCCTATTCATTAAAATGAACATTCGGGAGTAGTGATCCTATGTAGTATTTCAATATTAATTTGCTATATTATACCAATGTGTACGGTTGGAATTGGAAACATATTGTGAGGCAAGATTTGCCCATTTTTTTAGTATTGATTTTATATTGAAAACTAAACTAAAAATTTACTATATTGTTCCAATTTGTTTTGCCAACAAATATACACTTTCAATAATAACAAATTATGTATATTAATTGAATTTATTAAAGTACAATATTTAAATTATTATACAGAACTGATCTTAAGCATTAAAGTTATAAACTTAATATCTAGTGCAATAGGTACAGTAGTACATCAATCTCATAAAGTTTCATAACTCTATATTAGTATCAGGTAGATGTAAATAGCATAACTTCTCAATTGCTATACGTGACACAATGAAGAACACATTCAAATTTTCCTTACCTAGAACTGGAAACCATAAAATACATTAAAGAATGGCTTCGACAACAAAACAGTTTACTGTAAAATTAATACTTATCGACCTTTATTAAGATCTAAAAAAATCGGGTATTTACCTCGATGAAAAACTTGCAGCCGTGTTGTTGATACTAGAAAGAGCACTAGCACAATTTGACTTTTACTTCTGCAGAGTACTAAGCGAAAACTCAAACTAAAACCAAAACTTTCTAGTTGCTTAAGAAAAATGAAAAGGAAAGGCCACGTATTTCATTCCCTCCGCAAGGGGGAGGGCGGGCTGCTCGAGCTTTCCGAGCTCCTTCAGCCACAATCATGGATTCTCAGCATACATACATACATACATTACGTATATCTGTATATCTGCATGGATTAAGGATGGGTGTGGTCTGGATAGGATCGGAAGGAACGGAGTTAGGGTTCTGAGGGGGAAAATACTACCCCAGCATTCGCCTAAGCAGCCGCACATGGTGTGCATGTACGCAGTGACCATGCCGCTACGTGGGTATGAGGAAAACCCTCTGAAAAACCACATACAAGGTCGACGGTAACGGGAATCGAACCCATTACCTCCCGAATGCTAAGCAGATTGTGTCGCCACTACGCTACCAGCTCGGTATCCGAATTGTTTAATATTATGACCCCTTACCCTAATGAGTTTTAAAACTGTATAAACATATTTTATATGAGCGTTTATAATAATGGACAAGTAATTTATGGAGATATCTAACTTAATCATTTTATTTAATGTAAAAGAATATATTTCTTTTTATAATACAATGCATATGTCCTACATCAGTAATTTTGTCTGATATAGTTATTTTACAAAGGAGATAAGATTATTATTAAAAGTATTTAATACTTTAATAACCTTATTATTGTTAGGTTAATTGATTAGCTTTAATTACAACTCTAATTTACTTCCATGTAACTTAGCTAGCAAATAGTTGATTTTTCGTTATTTTTCCAAATAGTTAAGTACAAATAAACCAGACTATGAAGTTGTAATTGTATTTATAACTTTGTTCAAATGTAATTTAAATTTTCTTGTGATAATCTGTCCAGAAACGAAGCGAATGAATAAATCAACATGTTTGGCAGATTCCAGTGGCGTTGGGTTGTTTTGTGATAAAAAATTTAGAACATAATGAAATTAATTAATACTAATTAAAAGTTGGAAAGAAAGGAGGATATTATTTATTCGTAATATAATTTTTTTGTATTAAGTTTTCAATAAAACACCGTTTGTTTGTCTGCAAAACCCATGGACACGCCTATGATCTTTACTTTAGAACCCTACAACAGGTACGTCCCATTATTAAAGAATTAACAGCTATTGCTTAGTAACCTACGTTACAACGCTATATTATGGAAGCGGTTTATCCTAAAATTAGTTTAACAAATCTATTAAGTACTTAATAGAAAATTGTGTACCGCTTATATGTAAAATAAATGAACTATTTTAATTTATTCCATCGCTTCGTTTCTGGACGGACTTTAAATACTGATCAATGATAATGAAGAAATATTTGTTGTTCAGTTACTTTAAATACATTGGATTGTACAGTGCATCCCATTTTGGTTGAGACAGGCAGATATCTCGGTTGTTGTTGAAGATAGAACATTGCGGTTTCCGCGGTCCTGTGCCACTTTTTTGTGAAACTCAAGATCGCCTGCACGGATTTTGCCTAACTTCTTTCGTTTATAAATTACAGGGTGTTTTTGAAAATTCACACTTTTTGGATCCCCTCCATATCTAAGAAGTTTCTCAACGATAATGTCAAATTGAAAACTTGTCCCATAGAGAATTTTACGTAGAATCCAGGGGCGCACTCAATTTTTTTTTCGGGGCATCGTTATGAAGATAAGACTCAAACTTATGATTTTTCAATGCAACACCCTGTATTTTATTATCTCATTAAATTACTTATTTTTGCTCCAAATTTACTAAAACATTGAATTTTAATATAGTGCCATGGATTTTAAAGTTTTACTGCAGGGATTATTATGTGTGATTTTTTTATAGTAGGTCATGGATGCTACGAACACTGTTATTGACTTTTGGAGCATTGTTTTACCAAGTGACTGTGGCGAAATCAACACATCTGCTGTCATGATGATAAATTTTACTGCGTTTTATTGTGTTTGTGTTTGGCGATTTTGATAATTTGTGAAATTTTATAATGGCCACCCATTAGCACACTATCTGCTAGGTATCATCACACCCTTATCGGGAAAAACCGAATCTATGGTCAAGAATACTCAGCACTTCGTGGAAACCATCAGAAACTTCCAACCAAACCACGAAGAAATACTGGTAAGCTTCGACATTGTGAGTCTATTCACAAATGTGCCTACCGATAAGGCACTATCATAAGGGATAAGCTGGAAAAGGATGAAACGTTAGACGAACGCACGCAACTCTCGGTAAACACAATAATGGAACTTCTGACAATATGCATTAGAACTACATATTTCCAGGTAGAAGACAAATTCTACCAACAAGAGTTTGGGATGGCTATGGGTTCCCCACTATCACCCATAGTGAGCAATATATATATGGAAGACTTTGAAGATCAAGCGATATCCGAATTCCCAGAGAAACCAAGGATATGGCTTAGATACGTGGACGATACCTTCGTAGTTTGGCAACACGGCAAGCATAAGCTAGATGAATTCCTAAATCATCTAAATAGCCGCGCACCCACCATCAAATTCACAATGGAATTGAGTCGGAACAAAACTGCCATTCCTGGATGTACTTGTACACAGGAATGACAACACTTTCACGACAAGTGTATACAGGAAACCTACCCACACGGGGAGGTACCTACACTACAACTCCAATCACCACAAAAACGTGAAGTTAGGCGTGGCAAAATGCTTGTACGATAGAGCAAAACAATATGCTCAGAACAAGAGGATCTGAACAAAGAAAAAACAATATCGCTAAAACACTCAAAGAAAATGGCTACCCCGATCTAACACCTAACCTAAACAGGGAAAGGGTAACCGAAAAAGAAGAACCTAAATATACAGCGATAATACCATACATACAAGGTACCTCAGACAAAATACGAAGGATAGGCAGCAAATACAAGATACGCACTGCCTTCAAATCGACCAGAACGCTCAGGGGAATACTAACCAAAACCAAACCATACAATGAAGATCAGAATTCCAAGAATTGCGTATACAACCTACCATGCGAATGCGGCAGAGCATACATAGGAGAGAGCAGTAGACCACTCAAAGTGAGAACTCAGGAACACAAGAACAACGTCCGAAAGGGCGAAACAGAAAGATCAAGAATCGCTGAACATGTCTGGAACGAAGACCACCGCATCCAATGGGATAACATACAGATAGTGGCAAAGGACGAGAATAAAACTCGTCGGAAACTCAAGGAAGCCAGATTCATCGCACTAGCAGAAAATCCAATAAGCCAAGCTAGTGTAGAAATGAAACCCATATGGATTCCAATAATGCGCGAAGAGCTTAAGCGCAATACACCTGCGCAAGAGGTAACGGCGCAACATGCGCAATAAACTTCTGCGCAACCACGAAAAAGTTCATATATATATATATATATATATATATATATATATATATATATATAAGTTCTAACAATATATATATATATATATATATATATATATTGGATTACTCAGTGGCTCAACGGTAAAGGTGTCAGACTAGTAAGTGAAAGGTACCAAGTTCGAATCCGAGAGTAGTCAAGTGCTTGAGAAAAATTAGATATAACAAATGAATTCGACTCAAGTGCGAAAACAGTCCTTCTCAGGACTAAGCCTGATGACGGAAGCAGAGTCCGCTTCCGAAACGTCGCGCTCAAAAAGCATAAACTGTGGAAATAGGCCGATCAACTCCACTAGTATTGTTCTTGTTCCTTTCATGGAAAATTTACAAGTAGTATTTCTTCAATTTGAACTTTTTTGTATGAAAAATCCATAGCCTACTATTAAAAATCAATGTTTTAGCGATTTTGGAGCATTTTTGAAGAATGTGTGTTTATATATTATATATCATTTTGAAGGAAAAAAAATAAGGAATTTAATGAGGTGATAAAATACAGAGTTCCACTGAAAAAATCATAAGTTTGACTCGTATCTCCATAACCATACCCGAAAAAAAAATTGAGTGCGCCACTAAATTCTACTTAAAATTCTCTATGGGATAAGTTTTCAATTTGACATTATCGCTGAGAAACTGCGTAGATATGAAGGGGGCCCAAAAAGTGTGAATTTTCAAAAATGCCCAGTAACTTATGAACGAAAGAAGTTAGGAAAAATTCGTTCAGGAGATCTTGAGTTTCACAGAAAAGTGGCACAGGACCGCGAAAACCGCAAGGTTCTATCTTCAAGAACCGAGATACTTGGCTGTCTCAACCAAAATGGGATGCACTGTAAATAATTATAGTTTATTCATTCGTAAACACTAACTAAAACCAGTTTTGTATGAGTGGAAAGTTGTTTAAAACGGATTAAGCAATGGCCTTTAAAATATCT
Organism: Vesta saturnalis; assembly: GCA_036346205.1. Taxonomy (NCBI): domain Eukaryota; kingdom Metazoa; phylum Arthropoda; class Insecta; order Coleoptera; family Lampyridae; genus Vesta; species Vesta saturnalis. Next base: position 2,540,308 of record JARFJB010002548.1, on the reverse strand, counting down.
TAGAATTATAATGTGCAGGTACCTGGTGCAGATTTCTGAATAACAATAATTTCACGTTTTAGAATAAACAAGTTTATATTATTTTTCCAAAGTGTCATTTAATATGGAAGTAAACACAATCAAAATCTTCTTGTTTACAGTTTGATAGAAAATTGTTAGAGAATTAAGTTTTAATTTTAATGTTAATTAAAGATATGTGCCCAAAAGCCAAAAGGATTTTTTGGAATCACACATTTTTGCTTATCTTTTATCGTTTTTGAGTTATTTCAAAAAACAACATTTTATTTAAACGATATTACGATAACCTTGTGAAATACATATATATCCAATATTACTAAGATACACATCGTTTGTTTAATATTGTCCTAATGTTGGACTAATGTTGAAAAATTAATGTGTGTTATATAAAATGAAATAATAATGGGACGATATAAATAAGGCAAAGTTACACCTATATTTAGATTACATTATTGGCCCCATCTAGACTATATCAATTTATTCAATGCTCGCTCTGTATTGGGAATCTATTATTTAAATATCATTGTGATACTACCGTAAAATCCACATACAACCTATGTTACCAATTTCAACATTGAAAAACACTTGATATTATACTGGTTAAATATTGTAATAACAATATTGGAGTAATCGTGATTTCCAATATCGGCCCAATTGAAGATCAACATAAAACCATATACAAGGTATCAATATTGTCCCAATGTTATAATGTGTAAGGTTTAATAATAAACAAATTAACTAAATAAATAAATAGGTTGTAAATTTTCTCAAAATAAATCGTTAAAATAACCAGAGATCCAAACCACTCAATATCAGATAATGCCGTTGTCCCAGTCGGTAAATTAAAGTAGGCCGGTTCAATATTTTGATTTGCTTAATTACCACAAATTTATGCTTGGTTATTTCCACTTAACATCAATATAGTAACTGCAATGTAACAATAATAAAAATTATCTCGGACATTTTTGGATTATGCTCGGAATAACTAAACCGAGGATCTTCTTCTTCTTCTTTTTAGCCCTTAAGTAATCCAATCTTGGACATAGGCCTCCTTCAAACTTCTCCACTTGTCCCTATCTTGTGCTTGCCTTCTCCAATGCAAACCTCCCACTCATCTGTGGGCGCCCTCTTGATCTCGCTCCTGTCCATGGCCTCCACTGCTGTATCACTGTGTTCCAGCGTTGGTCTAGTTTTCTGGCATTATGCCCTGCAAATTCCCATTTCAGTCTTGCTACCCGTTCTCTGGCGTCTTCGACCTTTGTTATGCCCCGGATCCAAATATTTGTCTTTCGATCTGCTAGTTTTACTCCTATCATTATTCTTTCCATATGTCTTTGTGCTTTTGCTATTTTATCCATATTTTTTCGGGTCAGAGTCCACGTCTGTGCGCCGTACGTTAAAGTCGGGAGGACACATTGGTCGTATACTCGGGTTCTCAGATATTGGGGTATTTTTTTGTTTGTCAATATCTTTTTTAGTTTTCCAAACCCTGCCCAAGCCAATCTGACTCTTCTCGTAACTTCTGCCGTTTGGTTTTCTTTGTTTATCTTGACTATTTGTCCTAGATATATGTGCTCGTTCACCATCTCTAAGTTGACATTATTGAGGTTTATTTTTCTTAGTTCATTTGTATTATTTGTATTAGTCATTATCTTGGTTTTTGACATGTTGATTTTTAGGCCCGAGGATACAATAAAAAAAATTCACCAAAATGTTAAAATAAACGATATACAAACTATATTTATTAAATATTTAAATTTAGAATTACATAAAATATATCTTAAAAACTAATTGTAATAGCCTTAAATTACTAAATTATGGGTATAAATACCTGTTCGAAAAATTTTTTGTACACAACTTTTTAGTAGCATCTGGTATCTAAACAAATACGGAAATGCAAACCAAAGGTGATGTAATCTTTGCACCAATATTGCGCAATATCTCGTAATAATAATGCTGTACGGTGTAAACCATACCAAAGTTGAATTTTACTTCTTATAAATTTATCTTCATGAATTTTGAATAATCCAATGTTTATTGCATTCTCTCGAAAGTTCAAATAAAAAATGTAATCTAAATTTAGATCTGAATTAAAGGCAAACTTGCAATCATAAGCATCGAAAATACCAAAAGTGGTAAAAATGCTAAAAGTAAAAGCATTAAAAGTAGTAAAAGTGTAAAAGTTCCTGCAAAGAGCAAATGTTTTAAATTTTAATATAATACGACTTAAATGCACCTTACCATTAAATCAATGGCACTTTTCACAAAATTTAGGTGGAAACCTGAAAATGGCTTCCTGTATACACAGAGTACATCAACAAAATGAAGAAAAGTACGCTTAGGATGTCAGATGATATAGCGGTGCGCGAAAAAGGTGCGCAAAAAATTAAGTTAAAGATATGGAATATAAACCCCTAAGAAGATATTCACTTAAGTTACACCAAAATGTAAATTAAGTTGCCTACCACATACTTATAATTCGTTAATAATTAAAAACTCTTTTTTTTTATTTTACAACTAAATGAACGAAGAACGTAAAAGATTCGTTGCAATGTTATACCAATTTATGTTCTACTTGGGATTTGGATAAATAAATAATAACAGGTAAAACAGACAATAGTCAATACAACATAATGAAGGTTAATTAAGTAGTTATATTTACCGAATAAAAATAAATAAACCGGAGATATATAATCCTCAATCGTAAAAGAAAAATTAAACCCAGTTTAGGAATGAATAAGGTTAAAATAAATATGGCCTTGTTTCTAGCTAAGTTATTATCTAAATAAAGAAACTTTGAACAAAAGACTAAAGTAAATCAATAAAATGTCCGGTTTAATGCAACTTGGTAGGCCAATCAACTTACCGATATGAACTATCGTAAAATTTACAAATAAATGCGCTTCAATAAACGTATTCTTATATTGTTTTCTTAACCCTTAACCGTCTAGTATGCTTTTAGAACGTAACCAACCAGTAGTGTCCGATGGACACGAAATTCAAATTTTTAATAATTATCACAGGTAAAAATAAAAGCCAATGTAATATTTACTGTAATATATTGATACACTTTTATTAAATTTAATTAGATTAGTTAGACTCTTGTTACCATGTCTATCTATCTGAGGCTTCACTAGTTGGAATAGACACATCTCTTAAAAATATTCATTCAAATATTTCAGTATATTCATGTGTCATTTGGTCCAAAGTGTCGACTTCACCTTTTGTAGAATATAATATACATTAACTTCGAATTTATTTTTATTTCTAACATACACTTCTTTTGAGTGGTGTATCGTTGAAAGGAAAAGAACAACACGATTTTTTCTTGGAACATATGAGACCAGCGTAGAATTTTTAGTAAATCCGAATATATTTGTTTCAATCGCTCTGGATCTATTTGGTTGAAAATTTTGGAGTATGCATCGTTTATTTTTCTTCAACGTACCCACAATCGTTAAACCATTCTTCAGTAGCGATTGTACAAGTTACAAGTTAGTAAAATAGTTGTCAAAGGTAATATTTCGGTTTGTCCTGTAATATGGTTGGCACAATTCAGTCACAACTTTGTAAGCAAAATTTTATGTTCTCGAATTTCCGTCTTTTCCTAGATACGGCATACCACACAATGGATAACTTGTGTCACTGTCATATATCCACCATATTTTCATTCCATACTTGTCAGGTTTGCACACATCTGGACGGTTACGTCACTCTTACTAATATTTTCAAATTGCAAAAAAATAAACAAATATTTTAAAATTATTCCATAATAGATTAGATTTAAGCTATTTGACAATTAAAAATAAACTTTTTAATCTATACATAATTAAATTAGAAAATGTGCCCATTGGACACTACTGGACGATTAAGGTTAATCAATCCGATACATTTTTTTTGTGGCAAGACAGTGATCACTCTGTTACCTCACAAAAGGTTATAAAGATCCCCTTTTGTTTTTATGGTATAACAAAAATGTAAGTAAAAATTAAGAATAAGAACACGCGGAATTATATCGTGCAAAACAAAATCATTTGATCATTAATATCTATGTAGTTGCAAGGCTACGACTTGATCTGTTTCCAATGTAACCCTTAATAATACTTCAAATTAAAGAAATTTTAACACTTAGCTAGAAATAGCTTCCGCAGGTATAAAGCATATATAGCGACGAGTATTGGATTCACTGCAGTATCAGACAGTTAACAGATTATTATATCATTGTAGCACCAAAAAGGCAGTAGGAAGTCGATCAACACGTGATTGAACATATGGTTAATATGCCCCCACGATGGTCTAGAAGAATTTAATAAAGTACTCAAATAAATACCGTTGTGTTCTAAAACTTACCCTAAATTAATGAGGTTGTAGATAAAGAAAATAGTATAAATTGCTTACTAGTAATCGAAGGGAAACTAGAAATGCAAATTGTTGGTTAAAATTCGCATGAGTATAGAGAAATACGAAGATATTGGTTTTCGAAAGCGCTTTACCAACTATAATGTGATTAGGTATCATTTTTCTAGGTAGCTAAAAATGAGCAGAATGAGTAATGTTTTGAGATCAAAAGCATGACATACCTAGTTCACGTGAATTCAAGATATATGTTCTCTGTGTCCACGGATTGAGTTCATTATAGGTGTAGATGACCAGAATCGAAAAATAATAATAACTGCAAAATTTGAAAATAGTCGGCACAATTTCATGAAGCCCTTATTTCTATTTATTAAGACAACTATCTTCATTAGATCTAGGAATCTATGCATACAACAATACATTGTCATTTGTTTACAAACAATACTGATTGTCATTATTGTGAAATTTAGTAGTGGATTGATTTTTGTTCTTATTCAAATTGTTTATTATTGTAATTACCGACATTTCAATATTTGTCATGTAACAGTAAAAAGAAAACGTACCATAAATAGTAAAAAGAACAACTATTCGATGTAGCCTACAACAACTTCAGTAGATCTCTCCACTCATAGGAAATTCTTAGTATACATTTCTTAGCATGTCCGGGGTGATTTCATTTACGACATCAATTATTGCTTGTTTAATATATTCAGTATTGTGGTTCATATGTGCTTGGTACACTTTCTGTTTTAGGTAGCCCTGTAGAAAAAATATCCAAAATTATTAAGTCGGGAGAATGGGGCGGAAAGAATATCGGTCCATATCGTCCTATCCATCGTTCCGGAGAATATTCATCCAGCCATCCTCTTACTAGCAAAGTGGAATGTGACGAACAGCCATCATGCTGAAAATACATTTTACGCCTTTGTCCCAAGGGAAAGTTCTCTAATTCTAATAATAAAAAGTTGTCTAGCAAATCTAAATGTACTTCCTGATTTAATGACTCATCCAGAAAATACGGTCCAATTATTCTGTTTGGTAAAACATCATACCAAGCATTTACCTTTTTAAAAAATTGGCTTTTACATTGAATCCTGAAATGAGGATTTTCACTAGCCCAATATCGGCTGTTTTGGGATTAAACAACTGTCATCGCAAAATAAAATTTTATAGGGAAAAAAAACGGGCATCAATAATTTTTTCAACAAAAAATCAAGCCTAATATAATCACAAGCTTTTAAGGTGTGCATAAATTTTGGTTTAAAGGGAATAATTTTGTTTTCTTTAAGCGGGTTTTGTTAAAACCAACCTCCGCTTCTCTGCTTCTTAAACTCAACCTGACGTTTTCGAATAATGAATGCATATCTAAGGCATCGTCGTCTTCACGGTATGCCTTGTTCGTTTTCTATTTGTCTTCAACAGATCCCGTCTCATCGAATTTCTTTATTAATTTTTTTATTCCATTAACCGTAATGTACACATCTGGATATTTGTCATTGAATAGTTGAATTGCATACATGTACGAAACATCCCCAATACCATAGCACATTACAAGACAAAGTCTTTCTTGAAGATTTATCATTGTAACAGAATGACACTTTGAAATATGTATTATTGAAAATTGAATTTAAAATGACTATGTATTGTTTGAAATATTCTATGCATAGATTCCAAGATCTAATCGATGGATTATTTTCAAATTTTGCAAAAAAGGTACTTTATCTGCAAAGAAAATAATTTTTGATCCACCACCAAGGCTTTCGCTTTAAAAGATGATGAATATTCATTTTCAATACAACAGGGCTGAATCTAAAACAGTCGTTTTGAAATTCCAAAATTGTTGGTCATTTACACCTATAATGAACTCAATCCGTGGACACAGTGTATATCCGTCGAAACGTATTAATAGAACAAAATCCATGAAGCCACCGCAACCTCCGTTAATACATTAAGCTTTGATAAAATCACGCATTAAGCGAACCAGGAAATGCAATTTAATTTGACAGCGTAAATCTCAACCTTCCCATTTCAGAAATCCCGTTGGAGAAATAACTGGCCATTTCTTAAAAACTCCGAAAATAAATGATAATACAAAATTGTGAAACCAATATACTGAAAGTTATGAACAAATTCAAAAATATGTAGGATGACATTTAAGAGATCAAACGAGGTGTAACAGACTTTTGAGCGCTTACTTCAAAAGTATGTTTTTGGCGCCCTCTTTTTTGTTTATTTTTATGTCCTGCGAAGGAATGCACATTATAGTTCGAGTTTTGAAAAAGTTCAGATTCAACACCTTCAAGTAAAAAACTTAGAGACCAAGTTTGACTGAGGTCCGATTGTCTTGCAGATTTACCATCTTGGGATAGTATTCCAAACGGATATACTCAAAAAACATTACTTTTCTCCCTCTTATGATTGTCGCGGAAAACTGAAAAGCAAACCTAAATTTGGAAAGATTTGGGGGCGCGCCTCCCAAAGTGAGCAAATTCGAAAAAATTATTCTACTGCCAATTTTTATCATATGCATACATTTTTGGCTGGTCAACAACTGTAGTTGACATGTTAGAATTTTTGGATTCACCATCTTAGGGTAGCTGTGGTTTTAAATTACTTCAAAGTGAGGTTATACCGAAAAACCTAACAAAACGCATTATTTTTCCCTCTATTAGGGATATTAAGAAAAAAAAGTTCCTTATACACCCAATTTTCTGTAGAATACATTTTCTGTATAATACATCCATACACACCCTGTTGATGCATTTATTTTCTTTAATTCCCTAAAATCTATAATTCTTATTGCGCTTTTATAAAAAAAAAAAGGATCCTAACCACACTAAATATAAACCTACTTGGGAAATAAATAAATTATTATTGTTTAACTTATGATTACTAAAAAAAACTGCATACGTTGTTTGCAAGATCTTATTACCTTCCTACTGTTTTATAAGATAGTTATGAGAAAATGTTAAACACAAATCATCATTATACACGTTCAATGTTGCCATTTGAGTAGTTTAACAATAAGAAATAAAGAAACAACGAGACTGTGTTCACTCATTCGTAATATTGCCTTTTTTATCCACACTGAACTTAAATGAAAAAAAACCTGAAGAAATCATAATTCACAACAAACTTTGTAGAAAACACTAACAAACATAATGAAAACAGAATGTTACGCTTCATATTGTGGCAGAATACCGGGACATCTGCCTTATACATAATGTACGAAATAAATGTTTTTTAATAAACTGAAAATATCCAACTAAACTTACATACACTATAAATGGGAAAAATACAGTACATGAGTATGCACAGTTAATAAAATACACACCTAAACTAGAGGTGAACGTTTTAAAGTTAAACCAAGATGCGGTCTTTAGGGTTTACTGCCAAATGGATTTTGTTACTTTTATATTTGCTTATTTTCTTAGCCTCTTGAAAAGGATGTAAGTATTATTATAACGTTATAGAGGGTTCGGCATAGCAATGTTACCATTTTTAACACTGAATATTTATTGAACGAAACACAATACATTTTTTATTCTTATCATAAATTGATCTACATATCTTTGGATTTTATATGTCAGTAGTGGCAGTTAAAAAATGGGTCGATGGACTTTGCAATCAAGAATATATGTTGTCCAAAAATTTGCAAATTTGCATTCAATCAATGCAGTACAACGTGCGTTTCGTGCGGAATTTGGAGACAGAGGCAGAGGGTATACACGATCTCGGCTGACCATTGGCAGATGGATCAGGAAATGGCAAGATGAAGGGTCCGTTCGCAACAAAAAAGGAATGTGTCGCAGAAGATCTGTTAGAATTACACAAAAATATTGAACGGGGGAGAAATGCATTTGAGCATAGTCGTAAACGTTCCACAAAAAGGCATTCCTTAACTATCAATATTTCTGAAAGAAGTCTTCGAAGAATTTTGCACTTGGTTCTAAATTTCCATCCATACAAAATGCAAATTGTTCAAGAACTGAATGCACGTCGCAAAGAAAATAAACTGCAATGTTACGACGAGTTATGGCAACTTTCCCGCAACGTCTTCAATCTTGCATAACAGAAAATGGTGATCATTTGAAAGATTGTATCTTTAAGTGATAAAATCCAAAGATATGTATATCATTTATGATAAGAATAAGAAATGTATTGTGTTTCGTTGAATAAATATTTAGTGTTAAAAATGGTAAGTGCTATGCTATGCTGTATTTTTCATAGTTATCAAGTCAAGAAGGTCGCTGAAACTAAAAATATTTATTGCTGCTCGTAGTATCTGAACTCAATCTTCTTTACACGTAAATGTGGGTAGGTACGCCTGACTAATGTTAAATTACCAAGAATTATCTTACGACTCGACGTTAAAATTTATAGGTGATATGTCTCATTTGTGCAGATTTTAACCAAAACCAAAAATGTTGACCAAAATGTGTTGATTTTCATTTACGTTAAATATATATATATATATATATATATATATATATATATATATATATATATATATATATATATATATACAGGGTGAGTCATTAGTGCGCCGTCGGAAGATGCTGGCTTTATTACTAAAAATAAAAAAAATGTTATAGCGCCGATCTATATCAGACTTAGATGTGCATCGAATAAAAATAGTTTCATCCCTATAGGGTGTTCCATAATTGCATGACCGGACTCAGCTTTGTTTTGTTAAATGGTACCCTATATTTATTTAATTTTATTATTATTTGTCTTGTTGAATGCTAAAAAACGGTACTTCGTTTTTAAATTTATTTTGTGGTGTTGCCAAGTTAGAGCATTTTTTCTTTAAAAAAGTGAAAATTTATACCTTTACTTAAATTGTTCTGAAGACTTTAATATTAACAGTAGAACTGTAAGGTTTGGCAGACGGGTAAACAAGACCTTGCTCTATCTTTTGACCTTTATACTTCCTGATTATACTATACTGGGTGTTTACAAAACATGGTCAATTTTTGCAAATTTGAAATGATCATTACTTTTGTTTTTTAAATGGAACACCCTGTATTTTATCATGTCATCATGTTCTGTTTTTAATTCTCTTACTTTTTTATTAAGCATGTAATTATACCTAACGTTGCGCGTTCTCGAAATATTTAAGATTTGTTGCAAAATTAATAAAATAATCATGACTTTTGCTTTGAATATTTACAAATCGTAAATGTCTTGTTGACAATATGGTTAAATGAACACTAATGGACAAAGGTTTACTTCTTATTCGGGTTTTTAAAATCATAATTTTATAATATGGCAATAAGTGTAAAAAGGGCATCCAGTAGGCCTGCGATTTATAATTCCTGACGTTTGGTTTAAACGTCATTCACTAGTTGCTCAGTTTAGTGTGAAAAATGAAATTTTCACAAGATGAATGTATTGACATGGTCTACTCTTTGGGCGAAGGTGAAAGAAATTAATTTCTTGCTTCCAGAATTTATCAACAACGATTTCCTGAGCGCAGGAATCCTGATCCAAAGATATTTGAAAAACTCAAAGAAAGATTTGAAAGAACAGGACATGTACAATACGAAAGAAAAGAACGAGAAAAAAGGGTTATAAACGAAGAAAACGTATTTATGGAACTAACGAGTGTAGTGGAAAATCCAAACGTTAGCACAAGAAACCTCAGTGCTGATTTAGGTATTAGTCAAACTCTTGTTTCCAAGATTATTCGAAAAAATAAATTTCATCGAGTATAGTATAATCAGGAAGTATGAAGGTCAAAAAATAGAGCAAGGTCTTGTTTACCCGTTTGCTAAACCTTACAGTTCTACTGTTAATATTAAAGTCTTCAGAACAATTTAAGTAAAGGTATAAATTTTCACTTTTTAAAGAAAAATGCTCTAACTTGGCAACGCCAAAAATAAATTTAAAACGAAGTACCGTTTTTAGCATTCAACAAGACAAATAATAATAAAATTAATAATTATAGGGTTCCATTTAACAAAACAAAGCTGGGTCCGGTCCTGCAATAATGGAACACCCTATAGGATGAAACTATTTTAATCGATGCATCTAAGTCTGATATAGATTGGCGCTATAACATTTTTTATTTTAATAATAAAGCCAGGATCTTCCGACGGCGCATAATGACTTATATATATATATATATATATATATATATATATATATATATATATATATATAATATATATAGGTATGGAAAACATTATTGCGGGTCTGACTTATTTATACCAAGCTAGAAAGAAACCCAATAAGCATTATATGAGTGTGGGAGAGACATAACTTTACCGATGTTGCCGCTTGTACGTATTTGCATAAAATATGAACTACTTAAGTCTCCTTCAATCTAGCTTCAAAATTTCTAACGAAACCAAAACAATTAAGATGATGTTGTATAGTCGCGTATTCTTTGAAACTATTAAGTAAATACTTTACACTTAACATTAAATGATAATACCTCAAACATCGAAGTTTATTGTAATTGCGAGTTTATGACACGGTTCGATTACTACTCGTAAGAAGAAACCAAGAAGAAACTTCCGAGAGCTACAAACAAGAACATTAATATTTACATTGATAGTATAACTTAAGTTTAAAGTTTAACTTTACCATTATCGTTCTTATTGAAAAACCAACTATTTCTAAAAATGAACAAAATACACTTTTTTCAAAACCGTACTTTATAAGATTTTCGAAAAGAACTCCACCTTGCGCAAGGCATTAACCCAATCTGTGATAAAATTCAGTTCGGGTGTTTTCTAACATTTCTTGTGTGATACTGTTTAAAAAGTCTGTAACTTCGACACAAAGTTCGTCCAAATTGTTAGCACGTTCAAGCCTGTGCCCATAAATGTGCTGGAATACGTATCCCCAAACACAAAAGTCGTTCGGCGCGATATCAGGTGAGCGAGGAGGATATTTATAGTACCTTTTCCACTAATAATACAGTTAGGGAACGTAGTTTCCAAAAAACTGTTGAACTCCTTATTGCAGTATGAACAGGACAGCCACATTATTAATGTCATAAAAATTTATATTGAGGCGTTGAACAGCTGGAACTATCTGGTTTCTCAACAGTTCTAAATATTTGTCCGCATTCAAGTTTCCGTTGATAAAAAATGGGCCAATTATAGAATTGCCTAAAATTACTGCCCACGCATTAATCTTTTGGGGGTATTGTGTCCGGTACGTAATACTAATGTGTTTGTTTACCTGAGAGTAACCAACAACCACAGACGGATTGTGATAGCTATGTAAGTTAAAGGACCACTCGTCGGTAAACAAAATATTTTCAATAAATCTTTCGTTTCCCTTAGCCTAATTCATTATATCTTCACAAAATTCTATACGCTTTTGGTGATCTTCTGGAAAAATTTCTTGTGTAGTTTGCAACTTATAGCAACGGTATTTATTCCTTTTCAAGATATTTCGAACTATTCTTGGTTCAATATTCATTTCTTCAGCAATTTTGCACGGGGATTTAGTTTCTGCTAAACTACACGCTGCAATTTTTTGGAGTTCGCGCTCTTCGTTTTAGTTACGACCAGGATGCTCACCATCATTACCATCAATTATACTGCATTTTCTACAATTATTTAAACATCTACATCTTTCAGATTAACAAACAGTACGCATAATCGTCCAGTGTCCTCAATAATACCACTTAATAATCTGTATTTTTCCTTCAGTCGAATACTATTGTGTCGCACTTGCAAAAACACTGATTTTCAATTCTCGTTGACAATAACAATTAAATGTGTCATTGATACTAGCCTACTCAAAAGACGCACGAATGGCATCAGCGCTTTTCGTTTGTGTATTCCATCGCACTTAGCACGTGAACTAGTTTTACTGTTTTTGTTTATATATATATATATATATATATATATATATATATATATATATATTGCTGCAAAAAATGAGCTTGAGAAAAAGCGATTGTATGAGGTGTACAGATTAAGAAACAAAGAAGCGAAGGAGGCAGTGAGAATAAGTAAAGAGGGAGTGATGGCTGTGGAAGGAGAGAAAATGCAGAATGATTTTGAGGGAAACAAAAAACTCTTCTGGAAATGGGTCAAAAATACGAAACGTGGCCCAGAACAGAACGCTGCAGGAGTGATGAATACTAACAACGAAATAGTATGGGACTATTGTGAAGTGAATAAATGCTGGCAAGAATATTTCTGAAAACTGTACAGTAGTGTGGAAAATAAGACTGCAGTGTTAAATAAGGAGAATGTAGAAGAAATGGTGAATGAAACTGAGGATATTAAGATAAATGAGGTAGAGAAAACGGTAGGAAGGTTGACAAACGGCAAGGAAGCAGGCGTAGATGAAATTACTGGTGAAATGCTAAAGTATGGGGGTGCAAAGCTTATACGAAGGTTATGTGAATTATTCAATACATGCCTTATATGTGGAAAAGTGCCAAGGGATTGGATGGGCGAGCTCATTATACCATTGTATAAGGATAAGGGGAACAAGAGTGATTGCAAGAACTACAAAGGAATAGGTTTGCTCAGCGTGCCTGGTCAAGTATTTGGAAGAATTCTGATTGATAGAGTACGTGAAACTACACAAACTAACGTTTGGGATGTACAGTGTGGATTCATGCCAGGGAGAGGATGTGTCGATCAGATGGATGCTCTCCAGCAGGCGATCGAAAAGTGTTTAAGGGTAAAAGGGAAACTGTACTGTGCGTTTGTAGATCTGAAGAAAGCACACATACAACAGAGTGAATAGGCAGAAGCTGTGGGAAATATTAAATGAATATGGCGTAAATAAAGGTCTAATAAATGGAATGAGGGCCGTATATAACGGTAGTCAGGTATGTGTTACGGTAAGAGGAGGTGTGAGTGAATACTTTAACATTGAGCAAGGAGTACGACAAGGCTGTGTGATATCACCGTGGTTGTTCAATGTATACGTGGATAAATATGATAGACAAGCAGGTACCAATACAAACGGTGTAATGGTTGGTGACGTAAATGTACAACTTCTGGTGTATGCAAGATGAAATTGTGAAGCAAGTGGACGAGCTGGTATATCCGGGTAGAATGTTTACTACAGATGGTACAATGGAGGGCGAGATTGGACAAAGAGTCAATGCTGGAAGGAATTGGATTGGATGTCACTGGAAATGGAGACAATGAGTTTGTTGTAATTATGGGCCTTGTTGAGAATTCCCATACAAGTCAGCGTAAAATAAGTCGAGAAGTAGGTATCAGCAAATGAAGCGTTGGTAGAACCATTAAAAGACACAAATTTCGTCCATGCCGTATTCAGTTACATCAGGAGCTGCTTGATAATTATTTAATTCGAAGACTTGATTTGTACCTATGGAGTCTTGAAAAATTGGCTGAAAATGATAATTTTTTCGACTTTGTACTATTTTCAGACAAATCTACGTTCCATAATAACGGATTGGTAAACAAACACAATTTACATTACTACAGTGATGAAAATCCGCGTTTAGGTCGCACCCTTGATCATCAGCACTGATGGTCTGTTAAGGTGTGGGGCGGAAGTGTAGTGGTACCAACCTAACCAAAACATGCTACACGACGTCAGCTTCAATCATTAATACACACCCGTTAGAATACACAACAAACTAAGCGCTGATGCTACACATGCGTCTTTTGAGTAGGCTAGTATCAATGACACATTTAATTGCTACTGTCAACGAGAATTGAAGATCAGTATTTTTGCAAGTCCGATACAATACTCATGTATTCCACTGAAGAAAAAATACAGATTAGTAAGTGGAATTACTCAGGAAGCACTGCACAAGAAATATTGGGCAGGTTTGCTTTTTCCTTTGAAAATAGGCCAATTCCATTAGAAATTACGATTATGCGTACTGTTTGTTAATCTGAAAGATGTGGATGTATAAATAATTGTAGAAAATTCAGAAGCATTGATGGTAATGATGGTGAGCCTCCTGGTCGTAACTTAAAAGAAAAGAGCGTGAACTCCAAGAAGTTGCAGTGTAGTTTAGCAGGAACTAATTTCGCGTGCAATAGTACAAAAATTGGTGAAGAAATGGATATTGAACCAAGAACAGTTCGCAATACCTTGAATAAGGAATAAATATCGTTGCTATAAGTTGCAAACTACATAAGAAATTTTTCCAGATCATCAAAAGCGTATGGAATTTGTGAAGATATGAATAATCGGGATAATGAAAACGAACTATTTATTGAAAATATTTTGTTTACCGACGAGTGTTCTTTTAACTTACATGGCCAACACAATCCGTCTGTCGCTGTTGATTACTCTCTGGAAAACAAACACATTAGTATATCTTACCGGACACAATACCCCCAAAAAGTTAATGTGTGTTTTTTTATCAACGGAAACTTAAATGCGGACTATTATTTAGAATTGTTGGGAAACCAGATAGTTCAAGCTGTTCAACGCCTCAGTATAAATTTTGATGACATTTGGTATGGTATCAAGGAGATGCCTGTCCTGCTCATACTGCAATAAGAGTTCAACAGTTTTTGGGAACTACTATGTACTATTAAATATCCTCCTCGCTCACCTGACATCCCGCCGAACGAATTTTTTGTTTGGGGATACGTATCCCAACAAAGTTATGGGCACAGGCATGAACATGGTAACAATTTAAACAGCATCATCCAAGAAATATTAGAAAACACCCGAACTTAATTTTATCACAGATTCGGTTACTGCATTGCGCAAGGTGGGGGTCGTTTCGAAAATCTTATGAAGTAGAGCTTTGAAACAAGTGTATTCTGTTCATTTTTAAAAATAGTTGGTTTTTCAATAAGAATTATAATGCTGAAGTTAAACTTTAACCTTAGGTTATACTATCAATGTCAATGTTAATGTTCTTGTTTGTAGCTCTCGTAAGTTTCTTCTTGGTTCTTCTTACGAGTAATAGTCGAATCGTGTCATAAATTCCCAATTATAATAAACATCGATGTTTGAAGTATTATCATTTACTGTTTAAGTGTAAAGTGTAAAGGAGACTTAAGTAGTTCATATTTTGTGCCTACACGCAAATATGTAGAAGTGGCAACATCGGTAAGGTCATGTCTCTCTCACACTCATATAATGCGTATTGGGTTTCTTTCTAGCTTATTGTAAGTCAAACCCGCAATAATGTTTTTCCACACCTATATATATATATATATATATATATATATATATATATATATATATATATATATATATATATATATATATATATACATACATACATACATATACATAAACATCACAGTTTTACACTGTAATAAACTATTGAAATTGCACTTGCTGTGATTTGTCGTTATCTAGTTCATTTCATAAGGTGATCAAACTTAAATACCAGTTTCAGAACATCTACATTTTGAACAAATGAAAAGAATTACAATTGCTAGAATAAAAAGCTCCATTAGTATTAAGAATCGTATTTGATTAGTTCTTAGTGAATATTTTTACAGTAGTTTATTTTACAGCACACATGAGCCCTCTTTTGAAATATTTAGCGCACATAAACCACCATTCTATGACACCAATGTGACAAAATATTACAGCATTTACCTTTAACTTAACATAATAAAGCAACAAATAAAATGATAGAAAAGAAATACAAATAGTCAAAGGAATTGAAGTCAATTATCCAATATGTTTTTAAGACAGGCAGATGGAGCCCATATATCGTGTACGGTCCCCTTTCTTGATGAGCATGACTAAAAGAATAAATTGTCTATACAGTCAGTTACAAATGCGAATTTTACATAAATTTATTAACATAAATTACGTACAATAAATCCTGAACCTATTAGTGTTAATAATTTTACTCAATTCCCTCCTAAACGATTACTGTTGCCGCGTGCGGGGTTTAGCAAATATCAAAGAGTAATAAATGATCTTGGCAGCGACAGTTCAGTTGCGTGCTTATTAAATGCATATACTATAGGGTCTGTAATATATGCTGACCTTTCAATTTCTTATCTTTATATAAAATATTTTAAAAAAATATACTTGTAATTGTAATTATGATCTATTAGCAAAGGACGAGAATACAACTCGCCGTAAACTCAGAGAGGAGGCACATACGTCGTCGCACTAGCTATATATATATATATATATATATATATATATATATATATATATATATATCAGTAGTTTATTGCGCAGGTGTATAGTTCTAAAAATTTTTAGTGGGTTACTCCGTAGCTCAGCGGTAAAGGTATCAAACTTGTAAGTGAAAGGTACCAACGTTCGAATCTGAGAGTGGTCAAGTGCTTTGGAAAAAATTATAACATATCAATTCGATTCAAGTGCGAAAACAGTACGTCTTAGGACTAAGTCTGATGACGGACGCTTCCGAAACGTCGCGCTCAAAAATCAGAGACTGTGGAAATAGGCCGATCAACTCAACTAAACAGAAAAAAATTAAGTGATTTAGGTTGTCTAAGTACTATGCAAATTTTTTATATCAAATCAATTAATGTTTGTTAACGTGCATTTAATCTGTTTCAAGTTTTAGCCGACAAACCGTTTGTGTAGTCATTATCATGTTTTTGTTTTAAAGTTAGTCAAATCAATTTAGCATTTCATGTAATAGAAAATGAAGCGACGGCTCTCTCTCTCTTTGTTAGTTGGGTACCAATTGTTTGAGATTGAATTAATACAAACGACATGAAGGGGATAATACATTATTGTACAGGATAGCGAGGATCGTTCGAAATTCGAAGAAAATTTGTATAAGCTTAGAAAGTACTGGTTACACTACTATCTAATTATATCTAAATTAGAAATATGACTCACTTAATGGGGGAAGCATTAAAATGCAATTGCCACATTTGTTATTTCAAAACAAGTACTTTAAAACGATCAGCTATTTTTGAGTTTTGGTTGGAAAACAGTGGTGAAAATGGTATCTTCCGATTTTTTCCAGCAAAACGTTTGAAACTTAGTTCGCTCCCAGAAATTTGACAAATAGAGTAGATAGTATAGTAGAAGTGTATTCTAATATGACGGGAGTGGGGAAGTCAACAGTATATAGATTACTAAAAGAACAAAAATAGGGTGTTTTGAAAGAATCAGCTTGCTCAACAGGAAGAAAAAAACAACGTTCAAGTGAAAAAGAAAAATATTAGAAGAAAAGTCGATTCTTTCTACTTCAATAGAAATATTCCTACGCTGAACAAAATAGTAGCAGCACTAAAAGAAGATGTTGATGGACCACAATTGTCTCGGACGATACTACATAGGAAACTACAGGGACTTAACTTTTTGTGAGAAAAACTGAAACGAAAATCAATGCTAATTGATAATCTACAAATTGTTTCTTGAGGACGCAAATAACTTCGTGAAATGAAAAAGCTTCGTTTCGAGGGACAGGAAATCTTTTATCTCGATGTTACAAGTCGCCATCAAGCAGTCCAAGAGGGTTGGTCAACTGGAATAGGTCCGCCATCGGGCAAAGGCCGACGGATAATTAGTACACATATAGGTAGCGCTAATGGATTCTTAAAAAATGGTTTGCTTGTGTTTGAGTCCAAGCACACAGGGCATCTCAAAGATATGAATGCTGATGTTTTTGAAGAATATTTTGAACAAATGGTAGCAAACATTCCACGAGAATTTTAAGAAACTATGCACAAACGAGAGCTTTTAACTTTCGCAAATCAGCGTAAGCAACAGTTTGTTAAGTATATGTATTATTGATGAACTCTGTGCCTTTCACGAGATTACCGTACATAGAGTACCACCATATCACTGCGATAACTCTATAGAGTTAGTTAGGGCTCAAATAGATGTGAACTAGGTCATAATAATACGACTTTTAAATTAAGTGAAGTGCGACAGCTGTTAGTGCAAAACACATAGACATTGTCAATGCGGAAAAGAGGAAAAAGTGTGTTGATCATGGGTGTTGAACAGCGTATGTGGGAACTTGATATGATAATGGAAGAAAAATAGAGCCCATTATAATATCCGTAGGAGAAGATGACAGCTCTTCCGAATCGGGTGCAGGTGATAGTTACATATGGCATTTGTTTCCAAAACCTACCTTTATGATAATATTATATGTATAAAAATTAATGTAAACTACATTTATAATTATTTTATATTAATCAAAACATCGGCATTTTGAAGTAGCCACTTTTGAAATGTCACGCCTTTAAATTGTTTGATAATAAATCTACAATTTTTAATACATTGAAATCCAAACCGCCGTTTGATTTCCAGCCTTAAGTTGAATTTTAAAGGGTCGTCTTTTGTTTGCCATTTATGTGAACCTTAACAAAATATTTTGCAAGCGGCACATTTACAGCACCTTTGTTTAAACTAACCCGATTTACTACTGATTTCTGTTTGTCGCATCCATGCAAAAAAACGACATTATTTCACTAATAGCATGATTCCTTACTCTTTGGTATTCTGGGACGTACTTTAGGTGAGTAAATCTCATTTATTCCACAAATCGTTACGGGTGTAAATGGAAGTACGATTGGTGTAACAGATAAGTGAAGGGTGCCGATAGCTCAGTAGTCGGGAGTGGATGTGGTATTGCTTTGCGTATAGGATGTAAAGAATAACATAAGTCAAAGTAGGCAGTTATAAATCATAGGGCGCCAGTTTGTGTAAAATCTAATATAAGAGATTAATTAGCACAAGAATAAACGCTAGTACTCCACAGCAATCTTCAAAACAAACAAAAAAAGCTTGCTTACCTTTCATACCGTTGACCAGGTAAGTCAGAGATTGTTTTTCGGGACTGGGGTTAGTTAATAAGAAATTTCACTGGTTGTTTTGTTGCTTTTCGTAAGATTACGATTTCTGAATGTAGAGTGTCATTAAAAGTTAACGTAAAGTAAAGTTTGAGTAAATCAGGTCTTGCAGCACGTTATTTTGTTTCGATTGCGTGCGAATATTTTGAAGATTTTACATGTAGCCCCAATCCCGAAAAACAATCTCTGACTTACCTGGTTAACGCTATGAATGGCTTAGATATTGAAATTGTCTTTTGAAAATTTCTTAGCAATCAAGTCAATAACACCTTTTATATATATATATATATATATATATATATATATATATATATATATATATATATATATATATATATATATATATATAATAGTGCACTACTACGCTGGTGATTTTAATTTTGACGTAAAATGGCATTTATTAACACTTTTTAGAATTTCAAAAGGAACTGCTATCATAACAATTTCAATTGTCTCCGGTATCATGAACACAATAAAACCCAAATTTCTGAATGTGCATTACTACGCCAGCGCAGTAAGGAAGCCATTCTCCTCATAATGTAGGGTTTAATATAATTCTATCGTAACAATGCACATTATACATATATATATATATATATATATATATATATATATATATATATATATATATATACATAGAACGAGGGGATTTATGATTCACTTGTTTTGATAAAAAATGTTATTCGTGATTATTTTCGGTTTCCATTTTAAATTTTATGTTTTCTTGGATACTGTTGATAACCATGTGGCCAAATAACAAAGGTGTCATCAACAAACCTCTACAAACTTTTAGGTTGCAGCACTTAACTATTGAGGACACTTTCCTGAAAGTCTTTCAAGTGTTGGTAACAGTTGTAAATAGTGGAGAACTGTTGGGTACAGATTTCACTTTGTAATGAAATTGTCCATTAAACACAAAGGTAGTGAAGGATAGACAATGTTCAATTAAAATGATAGTGTGTTTGTCAATGTGGTGTTTGTTTTTAAGGATCTCCTTGGTCTCTTCAATAAGTCTTTGTGAACAGTGAAACGTCATCAAACCTAACTAAAATGTCATTATAATTGAAACTGACACTTTAATTTATCCAGAAAGCCATGAGTTAGGAAGCTGCACTTTCACGTATAGGTTGGAGAGGAAGTAATCTAATATATGTTTGTCGTAGTTGGTTTATCCTCTCTCAAACCACTACAATTTTCCCAAAACTATTCGAGCTCCTTATCAGCCGGAAAATTTTCCGATCCACGCTGAAATTTATAACATAATGAATGATGTATGCTTATTTATACATTTTACTCAAGCTTTTTACGTACTTTCAAAAAAGCTATGTGTATCTCTACGTTGAAAATTAAATTAATCTTCTAACATAATCCCTGTATAAAATCGAACGAAAGAGCAGCAGAAATAATTTATAAGTTAATATACGTGATAGGTTGTCAGAACATAAGCTTGGAATAAATAAAAAAAGGGCTAAAGTACTGAGACCTACTTGGTACTTAGTTGACAGTGTGCATTTATGTTACATTGGTGATACATCATGCAGTAAAGGTGAGGTGCAGCTAAAGGTTAATACATTTCGCCTAACAGTCGTGTTTATCAATTTATGTCAACGTCTAAATTGGTGGGTTGCCTTTACGCTGTATAATATTATGGCTATTATATACTAACATGACGGGTAAAAGTGATCATAAGTAAGCTGGCTATGGATTTGTACGAAACAAGGACTGCTGCATGCGCTGTTCACTCCTTTCATAAAATTGGTATTAAGTTTGATTCAAAACCCCATAGTTACGTATCACGTCAGCGAAGGCGCTGGTGATGCTATACTTAGTGACTTTAGTCAAGCAACATTTAAACACCATAATACCCTAAGGCCCGGTATTTATTTAACCTTATTCTTTCTGTTAAAATGATGTAAAATGATTATTACTTACATGTTACTTTTATAATGTTAATTTACTTTTGACGAATTTAGTGTAAGTAAATAAAAATTGTAGTTAGACACTTTTTAATTATGGTGATTTAAAGAAATTGTATATTAGAGTTCGTATACCTACTTATGTTAGTAAATACAATATTATGGAAGTTAAATGTTTTAATACTTCTAGACCCATTTACACCACCTAGGTTTTAAACTAAGGTGATGCAAACGGGCCTGTTCTTTTATACATTCACAATAAAGCATTTGAATATGAATTTTTAAAATTCCCGCCTGTGCTTCATTAGTGCTCAGGTGACGTAATACACAACTAATTTATTAAAACGGCGCGAATGGTGGAGTCGTGTATCTATCCCTTAATTATCTATGGACTGCTCTATAATTACGCTTTCTTAACTCATATTAAGAAAAATGAACTGAATAAAAAATAGTGTTAAGCACCACATACGTTAAGAGTTTAACTAGTCTTAGACAATATTGGAGACTTAGCTTAATAAAAAGGTCACGTTAGAGCTTTTTTTGGTTTTAAATCAAATAAAAAGTCTGAAAGCTATTAGGTAATCTTTGACGTTGTATTATAATATAGCTTCTTCCGAATCTTAATAAGGCAAGTTAATGTACACGGAGAAAAATAAACTACCCGCCATGAACTTAGTTTGAAGTAATAACTGTTTTACAAAAGAACAAAATATTATTAGGTTTGTATATAAAGCTAAGTATATGAATAAACATAAAAATAAATTACTACTTGCCGCATCGTGCAACACTTTATAAACCAAACTGATATAATAAACTACCAAAAGAAAGTATTAAATTCAAAATAAACATGTAAAATGCGGAATTCATATTAAGTAGCATTCCCTAGAAACAAACATGATGTAAACTTTAGAGTATGTAATTGTTAACATTTCACAGGGCCAATTTTTATAATAGTTTTACTTCTGTAAAAATGCACAAAAAGTAATAATATAAAACAATAATATAATTATTCTCGTATTTGCAGATATGTTGGTCATGCACTACGGCTATAATAATTAAAATAGTAGCGCAGCGTTGCAGTAGTTACTACAGAATTCTGCAGTAGAAGCAAGGGTATTAAAATTTAGATTCTACTAACTTTTTATTTCAATTCTTTTACACTACATTTTCTGGGTTTCCCAATTTGAATTTCATATTCAATAAATTTTACGGTATACATACTGCTTTGCAGTTGAATACATCACTAACTGCAATGCTTTTCTACTTTCAGATATGTGAATGTTTATTCCTGTTCCAAATGCAACAGAAATGATTTTAAGAAAGTAATTTGCATAATAACTCTCAAAGTTAAGCAAGTTAATAAACGCAGTGTTAACCTTCTTTCAATCCTTATCTTAAATGATTGCATCGAAAAGGATGAAATTGAATGACGATTAGAATAGAATTTAATAAATAAAAACATAAATTCTCTGGTGCAAGCAATTTAGAACTAAATTGATAAAAGTACATTTGCATAATTTGAACACTTATAGCTTAATAATGTCTAATTATTTTGAGCAGACTCACTTTTATAATGGAAATTAACAGAACCTTCAGCAATAATTGATTAGGCAAAGAAAGATTAAATAAATAAAATCTGGATTGTTATACTATTCATAAACGAAAGTTACATATTAACAGAATGTACATACAGAGAGGACCAAAAGTACCGCATAAATTCAATTAGAAATTAGGTGTTTGTTTTTTGGAAAAACGCTCGGATACGTCGATTTTAATTTTTTGTAGCGATTTTTTTGATGTTGTTTCATGTATACAGGGTGGCCCAAAATAATTTATGACTACCAAGTTAATTTTTTCAAATGGAAACACCAATTTTTTATTTCATTTTTGGATTCTGCTTTAAATTTTAAGTAAGTTTTATGTACCGTTTTTATCCATTTTTTGACGGAACACACATGTATACAGGGTGACCCATGTAGAAGATAAATTTACTTTTTCATTTTTTTTATGGAACCCCAAGTATATTATGACGTTTTTGAGTTCTTTGAGAAACTCTGAACATATTTCATGTAACATACTCATATCTAAATTCAACAGTGTTCGAAAAAATTACATAAAATAGAAATAACCACAGAACTTTAATACTTAATAAATAACAATATAAACTACTATAATCTAATGTATTAAACGTTCGAACTGTGCCTCATTAACGTCTTGACAGTGGGCAAGCCGGAATTCAAATTCCTCAAGAACTTTACTTATTATTGGAGGAGGTATTTGTTGAGCTTCTTGAATAATTTTATGTTTTAAGTCTTCTATATTGTTGGGCTTATTTAAATACACCCTATGTTTCAGATAGCCCCATAAAAAAAGTCCATAGGGGTGAGGTCAGGTGATTTAGCAAGCCACTCGAATGGCCCCCTTCGTCCAGTCCATCGAAGAGGAAATGTTTAGTCTAAATATTGCCGTACCTCTATGCTTAAATGTGGTGGCGCACCATCTTGTTGAAACCATATTGACTCATTTGGAATGTTTGGATTATTTGCATTTGGAAACATAAGACAGAGTTCGGATACCAATTCATTTCTCAAAAATTGCAAATAGCGTTGGACTGTTAAAGTACCCTCGAAGAAATACGGACCTATGACTCTATCTCTTACAATACCTGCCCAAACGTTCACACTCTGAGGATATTGGGTGTGAGTTTCAATGGCCCAATGCGGATTGGTAGATTACCAATAGCGGCAATTTTGTTTGTTCATCATACCATTTAGGCAGAATATCGATTCATCAGAAAAAAATATTTTTCGAGAAAAAAATTGCAGTGGTTCATAAAAACTTCGCAGAATTCTAATCAACGATCTGGATCGTCTTCGTTAAGTTCGTGAATTGATTGTACTTTATACGGGTGATTTTTTCTTTTTTTTAATTCTTCGTACCGATGACTTTCTTATGTTGCTATCCAGTGCTATTTCTTGAGTTGGTTTATGAGGATTTTATTCAATGGACAAAAGAACGTCTAATTTCTTATTCTCGGAAATCGAGGATCAACCAGATCTGGGAAGGTCTCTTACATGCCCATCTTCTCGAAATTTTTTTCAAGTCGGCTTACAGTAGATTGTGATATTCGACAGTCAGGATATTTAGCATTGAATAGTTCACAAACTTCTTTTTGAGCCCTAGTTCGATGGTCGCATCCTATCATGATTAAAATCTCTATTCTTTGAGTTTCACTTAAGTTGGCCATTTTTTTCACTTTAGCAATACGTGTAACAACTATTGTAAGAATAAACAGAGATTAAAACAGAGCACAAAGATACTAACTGTTTGACAAAATGTTACTATTGAAACCAAATTTAACGTCAATTTAAAAGTATTACATAAATGTCATCCGCAAATGTTTCAATAACAGTTGAGTATCGACATGAGTATATTACATAAAAGATGTTTCTACATTAATTATAGTTCTATCGCTATTTCTATTTTATGTAATTTTTTCTAACACTGTTGAATTTAGATATGAGTATGTTACATGAAATATGTTCAGAGTTTCTCAAAGAACTCAAAAACGTCATAATATACTTGGGGTTCCATAAAAAAAAATGAAAAAGTAAATTTATCTTCTACATGGATCACCTTGTATACATGTGTGTTACGTCAAAAAATGGACAAAAATGGATAACTAAAAACAATATATGACGTGTTCCAACATTTTCATGAAAAATATTTCCTTCAGTTTTTAACAAATTTATGCGGGACTTTTGACCCTCTCTTATGTGTATTTCTCGATAACTGTTAAGTTAGGTATAATACATAAAACTTACTTAGAATTTAAAGCAGAATCCAAAAATGAAATAAAAAATAGGTGTTTCCATTTGAAAAAATGAAGTTGGTAGTCATAGATTGTTTTTGGGCCACCCTGTGTACATGAACTTAGCATCAAAAAAATCGCTACAAATAATTAAAATGGACGTATCCGAGCGTTTTTCCAAAAAACAAACACCCAATTTTTAATTGAATTTATGCGGTACTTTTGACCCTCTCTAATACATACTGTAATAAAAAAATTATCAGTAGTCTTAAATAATAACATAACAGTAACAGTTTTTATTGACAATAATCTTGCCGAAGAGTTTGCATGGAAATAGCTATGTACACATAATGCATACTTTAAAAGAATTAGTCAATAGAATTTGAACTAACTAACCTACCGAATCATCACATACTTATACTACTCCTAAACTTGAAAGTTACGCGCTAATTGCATACAATGTACATATAAATATAAACTTGAATAAACAAAAATAGTAGCAATCCTCTCTTGCACGGCAGTAACATTTCTATTGTGGCAATAATCTTGCCACACAGTGCATCCGTAAAGTAGCAGATAAAATCAATTAAAATTCGAATGAGAGTTTAGGAAGAAAACGATCGGAACCGTCGATTTTATTTTCGATTTAGAATTTCTTTACTTAAAACTAAGATGTGCAGGGTGTGGCAAGAAAATGATATGACGCCATCGACATTTTTTTTAATGTCAACCCCCATTTTGTATTGCAAAATTAGATAGGGTACACCTCGTTACGTACGACAAGGTACATATGGATGATGTTATACAGAGTGTCCCAATCCTGCGTCCGTTTGCGATACCTCCCATTTTGGAAGGTAGTAGAAAGAACTGAGGCGCATATTTTAAAATTATTCTGGGTTACATAGGGTATTTCATTTATACAGAGTGAACCAAACATACATTTTTTTTAAATAGGACACTCCGTATGTTATTTTAAATTTGGATTCAGCTCACTTCCGTCATTCTTCCAATATAGGATTTGATAATGTTATACAGGATAGATTAGAAGATGTGGTCATTTTCAAGAAAAAGTCTTACCTAAATGGACACTATGAATTATTTTTAACAAGAAATATTCAAATTATGTTTTTAATAAAATATATTTTGAAACCCAGACAATTTTTTTGGGATAGGCCTAATTTAGTTGTAAAATGATTGCACTAAGTTAAATTAAATGTCCCAATTGAGTACCGTTAACAATCTTACAAATAGCCAAGGCGATTAACAAATGATTTTTGAACATTGTCGATGACATTTGCGGTAACGTTTCTAATTTCTTGGCAAATTGTTGCTTTTAACTATTCTAAATTGGCCGGTCGCGTCTCGTATACTTTACTCTTTAAGTATCCCTACAAGAAGTAACCTAGAGAATTTAAATCTGGCGGTCTGGATTGCCACTCCCTTTTGTACCTTTCTAACGATTTGGAAAAAAACTTCATCCAAATAAGCGCGAACAGGTAAAGCGTAGTGTGGCGGCGCTCCATCTTGTTGAAAAAAGGGGTCACGGTGATGCATATCGGGCTCTTCTAAATCCAGATATAACGTTATGAAAGCGAGGTTGAGGTGATTTTGAAGTCTGAATATCTCGCACCAGTGAGAGTATTCTCGAAGAAGTAAGCCCCTATAACTCTTCCGTTAACTATGCCGCACCAAACGTTCAAGTTTTGAAGGTTTTGGCTGTGATAGTCCATAAAACCAATGAAGATTTTGTGTTGCCCAATAACGACAATTTTGTCTGTTCACATGGCCATGTAAAGCAAATGTTGCTTCGTCAGAAAAAATTAGTCTTTTTACAACATTGTCGTTGCCATAACATACTTGTTGCATTTGTTCATAAAATTTATTTCGCCTATCAAAATCATCTTGCGACAGCACGTGAAGTAGGTACACCCGGTAGGGATAGAACTTCTCTCTTTTCAGTACTTTATACACAGTAGATTGCGCCACACTAGTACCATTTGTCGTGTCCGTAGTGGTGGTATTAGAACTATCTTGCACTGCTAACACAATGCCCATTTACCGAACATTCCCGAAATTTGACTTCAACTCTGCTTACCAGGCTTTGGTTAATGGACGGTCGATTAGGGTGAGATGCATTAAACAACGCAACCACTTCTGGTTGTGTGCGAAACCTATCTCCGAAACCAAGCATGCCCAGGGTTTCAATTGTTTCACTTTCGCTTAATTTCCTCATATTTCACAAAATAATGATGAAGTAGTTACTAAATAAACTCACGGTCACAATGTTGTCGCCTATCAAAAAACTAAACGCAAGTTGCTAACGTGCCAATAATTAAAATAATTTTAACAAAATGTACAGTTTAACATTTTCTTACATTGACAATGAAATTTTCTCATTTTTAATGTTTACGTTAATCTTTATTCAATATTTCCTTGTAACCATCGTCCATATTTACCTTTCCCGACGTAAAAAGATGTACCCTTTCTAATTCTGCAATTCAAAATGAGGGTTGATATTTAAAAAAAATGTCGATGACGTCAAATCTTTTTCTGGACACACCCTGTATATTTCACTTTTACGTAAAAAAATTCTAAATTGAAAATAAAAATCGACGGGTTCGAGCGTTTCATTCCTAAATTCCCATTAGACTTTTAATTGAATTTATCCTCTACTTTACAAACGCATACAGTAGAAACACTCTAAAGTAATGAATATTTAAAATCGGCAGTAATCTATGTGCCGAAGCTTAAACATTCTTATACTACCATTAAACTTAGAACGTACATGCAAATTGTGCATGGGGTATATATAATGCTTACTTTAACCCTTGAACGACCCAAAACGGGTCACCAGTGACCGATTTAATTTTTTTTTTAATAATATCGACGTTCACAACAATTTTGGCTTCACCGCTTATGTATTCTTATAAGCTCTTATGAAGATTGAGTAAAGTATATTTCGTGAAAAAAAATTCTAGGTATACCTACTTGACATACACTGGTTTGGTCACTAGAGACCCAGTTTCGACCATTCGCGATTCGTTGTGGGCGGCATAATTACCTTCCGCCTACGCAAACGTGCTAATTTAATTTGCAGTTTTAAGTGGATCACAGTATTGCCTTTGTAAAAGTACTTGTTAGTGCAATAAACAACAATTGGGTTTTATTTGTGCTGTATATGTTAAACAATCCATTGGTGTTCGAGATTTCGGATTCGAGTAAGTACAAAAAATTGTTGTCTGGTATTCTGATTTGTAAATAACTGTGTGTAACATTATAATAAGGATGAATCTCCTTACGGAAAAACGATTGTACGAGTAACTGATGCGTGATGACGACGAAAAGGATAATATAATATTTCGTCTGGCAAGGACAGCGTGTAACGTGCAAAATCCATATCAAGTCTTTTCATATCGACTTTATAATTTTCTTTAAGTACTGCTCTAAAAATTTATCTGTGGATTGAATATTTAAGGATTGTTATTTAATGTTTACTCGTTTATTATTTCACTAAAATAATTTGTCTAAATTTTCTGTATCTACTGCATTTACCATTTACTTCATAAAAGATTTAAACAAACCTATGTATGTGATATTCGTGGGTTCTGGAATTACCACTAGATGGAGGTACCATCAAATAATTATATATTACTAATTTTTTTTTTTGTTTAAATATATGTATAACATTTCTTTTGGCAACAATGATTTTGATAAGAAAATTGGGTTAAAAAATGTCTTCCTGTGGTGTGACTTTTTTTTCGAGCGGCCATTTTTGTGAAATACAAGCATTTTTAGAACAATTTCTATTTTCGCTGTTTCCTCAATGTTTAACATCATCTTTATAGGAGAATTTTCATATAAAATATTTCTTTACCTTACAAAATATTTATTTGGGTGAAGTCATATAATCGCTATTGATTGCGGATACAGGAAAATATTACTTGCACGAACAGGGGCAAGCTATCTCAACTTCTTCAATCTCATTGCAATTATGACTTCTCTTTCAGGATTGAAATACGATAATCTAATAGCGCTTTTGTCAAAAATTACAATTTAACGAGATCGTGTTAAACCATCATCTAGAGCTCGCCTTCGATCTAAAAAGGTAAACAACGTTATATGAATAAATTGCGATTATCTGTCTTGCCTTATTTTTAGCTTCTTTGACGTTGCGTATCTTGTGAATATACGTCATATATCCTTCGTTTCGCTTTTAATTCTACTACCATTTTCTCCTCGCTTGGACTACTTGCATATAGCTGGTAGATGTACTTCAATTACTTTTGTCTCGTTACCGTTGGTGTTACGTTTGTATGGAAATAAGATTTACGCTGTGCAGAAGATCGCTATTTACTATCCTGTTTGGTCTAAGCCACTGGCTGTCTGTTCGCTACTGATGATCCGAAACCTTCGCCGCTGCACTAACCAAGGTTGAAGCATCACTACTCAGTACAAAGTTAGAACTTTCCATTTTGCGTATGTGTTAATAAAGTTTACATTGGCGCATGCTTTATAAACTGTTATACTTCGGAAGCTGCCTTAAGCAGTAAGCCACCAGTTATACAAAATAGAAAGTGCGTTTACAGTATCAATATTTCTACAATTTTTAATGAAATATATAAAATATATTATAAATATAAAATATGTACCTTTGTGAAAATCACGTTCTGCTCCATTAAGTTTTAGTACAGTTTACTGCTGTATCACCGCTATATTTGAAACACGCCCTTAGCTATAATATTCGGGAATTACAATAATTTAATTTAGGCTATCTATAACGATATTGGTTTTAACGTCCACGTTACAATCTGTGGTAGTGTTAGTTATCCAATAGCTACTGGTGCGCCGCTGCATAAACGAAATTGATTTATTATACCGGGTGTATTTGTTTGTCATATTCATGTTATTGTCACACGTTTAACGTCAAATTTTGTGATCCTTCAAAATTCTGTTTTCTATTTGTAAGTACAAGTTTTTGTCACTGGGGATAAGAATGTTCAGTTCACATGCGCTCTCATTTTAATTATGTGTATATAAATTCACTTTGGAGTAATGTGGATGAACTGAACACTCTGAACAGGCTTCTCCAAAATTATAGGTATTTGGAATTTTAATTATTATGGGGGAATTCATTTTGTACATATTTGTGTAAAACAAAGGAAAATTTGATTTGGAACATTTCCGAAATTACAACTTCTATTGGTTACGAATAAATTTTTCCTTTTTCAGGCGATTGAAAGATCTTTCAACAAACCAGAGGGGGGAATATTAACTTAGTTTCAAAATTTAAACAATGTTACCTCTACATTTCTCAGTTAACATAGTGCGACTTGCTCGTCTATTTAATTCTTGATACCTTTGGTTTATACACCAAATCTTTATATTTTTATTTTCGGGAAAAATGAACTAATAAATGTATTAGTATAACAAATAAAATATCCAACAGTTTCTTTGGGGAAAATTTGCCAAATTTATTTAATTCTGTGTTTATGAGTTCGCAATAAAAAAACGAGTATAGTGGGAACTGTTATTTATTTTCTGGTCCTTTTTTGTTGATCTGGCCTGTTTCAAGCTTTAGAGGATTTCTCTTAAGAA
This sequence comes from Vesta saturnalis, assembly GCA_036346205.1. Lineage (NCBI taxonomy): Eukaryota > Metazoa > Arthropoda > Insecta > Coleoptera > Lampyridae > Vesta > Vesta saturnalis. Next base: position 2,509,877 of record JARFJB010002548.1, on the reverse strand, counting down.
ATATTAATTTACATTTTTTTTTTCATTAAATCTTGTGGCGCCTTTTTCCTGTTCGTTCTCCTTATCTTTCTGACTACAACGTCTGTTTCTGCTTTTTAACTTACCTAACCATCTACTTACTCTTTAACAACGCTTCAAAACACCCACGCTATCCACGTGCTCTGCGACCACTTGACCGTTTGACTGAGTTACTAGCCGAGCTCACTCACTTATTTATATTTATGTGATGTGGTAGGTTAGACATGTGACAAGTGACAGTGATAAAAGTGATGCAGGATACGAAGAATGTAACGATGTAGATGACGAAATAAGCGGTGCTGAAAGTACAGGCACTGAAGAGAACGAGTTCAATGAGAATGAAGATTGTGGTGGATGTTCTTGGAAATACATATGCCCAGCTACATCAAAAACAAAACCCCATAATTTTTTTAAAAATAATGAGGGCTTGAATCAAAAGAGCAGGAATATAAAAAATATTTCAGAAGCATTTTCTATTAATTTTGAGTGGTATTACATTTTAGTAAAATTTATGAATCAGAAAGCTTTTGCTTACTGGAAATATGTAGACCAAGATTAAATAAAAGCTTTTATCGGCATATTATTACTGATAGGACGACTCAGGGAGTCTCCAGAAGATAGAAATCATTTGTGGAGGCCCATACGTTCAGCAGTAATATCTCGGGATAGATTTAAGAGTATATTAAGATTCGTTCGTTTTGATGACATGAACACTCGGGATGAAAGAAAAAAGTCTGACAAATTAGCAATTTGCGATGTAGAAAGTTCCTGCAGTTTTGACGTGTATTTGGGAAAGGTCTGCAGAAAAGAATCAGGGCCAAACAAAGGTGAAACAACTTACAGAATACTGAAAAACTCCGGAAGGAACCTAACCATCGATAACTTTTTCACCGATATATCCTTAGGAGAAGAATTGCTAAACAATATATGAAGGTGGTTTATACAATGAGACACAATAAAAATGATTTTCTAAAATCTCTAACGAACTTATCCAACCACGAAACATATTTTTACGCTTTATTGATGTAGTTGCATATAATGAATTTGTTGTTTGGAAAAGACTTCCACGTGGGGAAAAATATGTCTCTGTAGGGAAAGAGAAAATTGTTCTTCGAAGCTTTAGAAAGAGAACTGATATCCAAAAACATATAAATCAAATTGAAAATAACGGAAGAAGCTTCCATAAATCTGTTACAAAGGCGATAGAGGTACTTTTAGAATAGGCCTACGCCTACTCTAAATAATCTAAAAAAGGAGAAGCAAGTAGTCTAGCAAGTAGGCCAGGAAGATGTGCGTTCTGTGTGAGCAATTCAAACAAATATACTAATAGGTGTGATACTCGTTCCAAATTTATTTGTAAGGTACTTGTATCAAAAAAGAGTGCATACCATGTAAAAACAAATTTTTGCGATATTTTTATGATGAATTTTGAATAAACAAGTTTTTTTTTGGATTTCAAATTAATTATCTTTGTTAGACTGTAGAACAAAACTGAAAATGGTTATAGAACATAAATAATATGATTAAAATATCATGTCAAAACTTTTGTTAGGACTATAGACATTTTGGTATTTCTGAATACCAAAATAAAAACACTAAAACACGAGTTGGGTCACTAGCGACACATTTCGGTCTTCCGCGTTACTAAAATTATTTCGACAGTAAGCTTTCTACAAAGCATAGACATTCCCATAATGCCATGGAACGTGGTACGCGCAAATTGCATATAACATACATACAAAAGGCAGTTCCTATACAAACTCATTTAACTAATAATATCTAATATCTACAATATTAATTTGGCGGCTACGAGCGCAAGCACCACACCCGCACGCTCATGTACACGCATATGTACAGGCAGACGAACTAGCACTCCCACACGTGAACACATACACGCACATTTACAACGTCAATAACATCACAAACATAAGCATTGCGTTTATTCTTCATGTTCAAATGGTATAATATTAGTAGCTATTTATTTTCTCACTCGTATTTATTGGTTATTCTTTAATACGTGATGACCTGTTGACATTATACTTTAACATTTCATTAAAATTTCCAAAATTTAATTAGCGCTAGCTATATGATATTGTTTGTTCTGCCTCACGTATGCATTATATTAATTGTATAATGTATTTTAAATGCTATATTACCCTAAATGTAAAGGAAGATTTTGCTTTACTGAACGTAAGTGACGCCACTGGTTTAAATGTGGTTAAATTTTTGTACATTATCCAAAGTAGCACACTGCAACTAAAATCGAAAAAGAACAGTTTATAAACATGAAGTTCTGTAGCTAAAACGTATGTAAATTTTTAGGATTAATAAAGTTGAAAAGAAAAAGCCATTTTAGTTTTAGTATAAGTTATATAACTATCATGAGCGATCACCAGGTTTGTTGAAAAGAAAGTATATAAAAGTTGAACGTTGTTCAAGCTTTAAGGTTACGTATGCAGTTTAAGCGCTCCGTCAGCAACACCGTCATTACCACCAAAAATCGCTGAGATCTAGATATTTAGTTCTCAAATAATTACGTCAAACTTTAATGTAAGATAATCATACTAACCACCGTTCCCCTTACTCCTGTGCTACTGGACCACCAAAAGTAATAGGGCTCTAGACATTTAGTTGTAAAACACATATGTTAAATTTTGATACATTTGTCCCATTTTTTGTGGCCTAAAGAGAATTATACCACACCAAAAACCACTGTGATCGGGGGAATTTAAGTCTTGCATGAAATTTTAGTGCAATAATAGCTTTTGAAATTTTGAGATATCGCGCCCGAAATATTCATCAGTTACGCACACGCATAGGTACACGCACACATCTACATCCATACCAGGCCCGCGTGGACGCGCCCACGCCCACCCAACGCACGTACGCACACGCAACACACAGACGTACACTAACAGACATTTATACTTTTCAAAAGCCACTATTTAGGACTACAAAACGAATATTTCGGGTCTCAGTTCAATTTTGTATTTTTTGGGCGATTTCCATAAGTTTGCGTTTAGGTGGGAAAATTAAAAATACCATACAATGAGCACCTTTATAGCTGGAGATTAAGTAGAACGGAACTCAAATCATCTTATGTGAGCGCTGTAGCTCACAAAAAAGAAACAAATGATACGATCAGACACGATTTTCACCCACTTAAGCAACTGTAGTTATGTTCACATTTAAATTAGCACAGTGCTCATACTAGACAGTTTACATACTAACTAAATGCACTGATAACTGTAAATAAGCATCTCCTATTTTGATCTCGATCGCGTTTCCTATTAGGTCAAACGTGTAGGTCAACAAATTTTTCATCGAAATAGTTTCTTGTCCAAATCTTAAATGTGCATTTCCTTGACTTTAGAACATGACTTACCTTTCGTAAATTAATATCAAAGATGAATGTCTTTGTCCGCAATTACAGGATAACCGGCGATATTTTCTTCAAATCTGTTTTCGTTAAATGATAGCACACCAACCATCAACATTTTTAATTAATAACGTATAGAAATATAGATGGCATTATTTGTGTAGTTAGATCTCTACATATGACCTGTTAGTTCGTTATATTATTATATTGATGGCATCTTTTTGAGTCTGTAATTTCCTTGATCTTACCACTGGTCTTCGGTGTATAGAGTGCAACGATCCACGTTCACATGTCGTTGCTGGTATAAACCCACTAGGCATACCGGTGTTAACAAGACGTTGTAGTAACTTTTTACAAAGCTTTGTAACGTTACGTCTGAAGGACTACAGACGTTATATGGAAGTTACTCAAAAGTTCCATGTTTGTCCTAAATACGTTGCAAGAGATGCGTTAAATGTTGAGATTATTGCAACTTTTTATAGCTACGTTTGCAACATAAAATATCTCCATCCTAAATACGTTAGCGTATTGTTAATTATAATACGATCTTTATACGTTTAGATATCACTTCAGTTGATGTTTGCTCCGATACTTGTAGTAGAGGCCATGGAGCTTGAAATTGTAATTTTCGATTGCACTTGCAAATTAAACGCTAAAACCAATTTTAGATGATTCTCTGCCATTAAAACTATGAAAGACCCGAAGGCGTAAAAAAAGTCTTATACGGGGTGGCTCTAGGAGATGAAATGGGAATATCGCCTTAAAAATAATTTTTGGATATTTGGATCTAAAAAACAGATGAATAGTTACATATAAGTAAGATTTGTCTCAGAACACTGGAAATACAAAAAAAAATATATTCCATCAAACACGAGATCTTAAGATTTAAAACGCTCTAGTGAAAAGTGTCTAAATATTTTAGGCATGCTCTACATTTAACCTGCTGTAACGTTTTATATGTGATCCAATAAAAAAATGCTCTTGAATAGCATTGCAGAGCAGAGTTTCCTGAGTATGTAGGATTTTCATTTGGATGATTGCAATTTTTTTACGAATTTTTGTACGAGCGCGCGCGCGGGGGGCCGACTAAGGTCGACTATCGCTTGCGTTACCCAGAGCTACAGCTTATTTCTCTCTTGTGCATAGATTAGATCTGTTCTTGCGAACGTTTCTGATGTTGGAAACTGTTTTTTTTTCATGCGGACAGTGCAGTTTTATCGTTTGTCAGTTCAACGTCTATAATTAGTATTGTTGGCGATTGTTTTTGACAGTTTCTAACCATTCTGACCTGTTTGTATTGCAAGAACAGGCCAATTAAAATCATGCCATCGTTGAAATAAGTAACGTCGAAAAGGTAACAGGTGCCACAAGTACAGTTTTTAAAGGTATATTACAATACTTAAATACATATAATATAAAAATCGTACATAATAATAAGAATTATGGGCACTTTAGAACATAGACCATTAATCGGATTCAAATTCTACCCATATGTCCTCTGCGTGACAACAAATTGAAGCATTGAAACAGTACTTAGCAAATCATGGTATAATAAATATATTTTCCGAGACCGACAAATTGACTTGTACGATCGCACCCAGTAATGGCACAAAATGCAGGTAAGTTTGTTAGCAGATGTGGAGCCATTTGTATTTCATGTACTGCTATAAATCGTACGTTGTTTTTTGTCCCAAATTTAAGCCAGATTTCATGAGTTAGTTGATCTTTGAAGTGAACAAGTCATAGGAGAACGTTAGTATCTTTGCAGCCCGTGGCAGACCTTGAATATCGTTCGAGTTTTGCTGCCAGGATGTGTAGCATAACTCTAGTATCAGATTCCTCATGACTCATGACTAAAGACAAGTAAATCGGTATTGAGTGAATAATTCGCTTTATAGTCCCTAACATTTTTGAATCCCCCACTGGTAACAAATTTCAAACTGGGATCATAGAACTGATGGGACAGAAAGTCGGTTAATTGCTGCTGTCTAAAAATGGAATGGATGTTGCGGCAAAATTGTAGAGTTATTTTCTGTGATACGATTTACGGTGTCCTTTCACAAGGCCTTCTTTGTTCTAGTGCAATCTTTGATAGACATTTCATGATAGTGGTCCATGACGACATCAACTCTTCCAGCATTAAATGAATTTTTAAAAACTAGTCTGATTAATACGTGCTTTAATTCATCTTGTTTCAGCCACTGAAAATCCTTAGCCTTGAAATAAATGTGAGCTATGGTAGAAAATTTAATCTGCAATATAACCCAGATGTATAGTGGCTTATCATCATCTATAGCAACTATTTCTTGCTTATTGTGGTAATCTGGAACTTGGACTCACGATTTGTTAAAATACATTCGATATAAATGGTGGAAGTCTTCAGGTATATTGAGTTGCGTTTTAAAGGGTAAAAGTTTAAAATAAATATCGTCTGCCTTTGCTAGTCCCCTTTGAACGACAGTTAGCTGGGTACCGTGAAATGTCGGAGATTTGTCTAGTGTTTCCTCTACTATATCTATGTTATCCGTCGCAAAGTGAACGAATCGGTTGCATTGTAATTGCATAATTACATGATCATTTGCCCAATATGTTCTGATCTGGTTCTCAGCGATGTTATTGCGTATCCCTAAAATATATTTATAATTTATCGAATGGCCGCATTTATTCAATGTTTCAATAACCTTTTTGGATTTGGTTTCTTAGTGAATTCCTAAGCCCACGTGCTTTGGAGTTTGTTTTTGCCATTTGAAGATGTCCTGCCATATACTATTTATATTGGTTTCTTTATCAATTCAGTCCTTTGACACAAGGAGGCTTATTAACACCAACAATTTTTCTGGAATGTGTTGTTTATAGTCTTGCTAGTTTAGAGATTGCAGCTTATTGCAACTAGGCATATCGTTGATTTCTACATGAAGTTCGCATAAAGTTCCACTGTGTCCCCAAAATGATTTAAAACTTTGTTGAGCACATAACGAGGAGTAATATTTGAATCTCCACCAAGTTCTAAAAACCTTCCGTAAACTGTTGTGGTCACGTACCCTTTACCCTTCTCCAAATCGTTCACCAACTCGTTAGTTAGCTGCATAAAAGTGTCTCCCTTCATGCTTCTTGTTCTTTTGAGGCCCGATGTTATTTTATTTTTTGTAATTCCAGTCAGGTAATTGGCGTGGTATTTGATCTCCATTGCAATTAAATGATTCTCATCTATTCTTGCCAAATAAGTGGGATGTTTTCAAGCAATGTTATTTCCTCTGTATTGGTGATCATTACTTGACAAAGTTTCTATTTGTGCGACATTTGTGGCAAAACACATATAAATTAATATCAAATTCGCCCACGGAACGCGAAATACGGATTTTAAATGAAATTTCTTCATTTGCATCAGCATCGCATATTTATTTTTGTATACAGTGTTATTTTTGGAGCTAGTAACACTATTGTAACACATTTTATCCCACTGAATGTTGGCACCCTGTTGAACGTCGTCCAGTTTATAAAAAATCCTATTCGTATTCGCATTTTTGTTTCTTCTTTTGCTGGCTTTAAATCTTATTTTGCCGCTGGAAAAAATTTTTTTTTGTTTTCCGTTCGCTCAGTTAAGTTTTTTCCCTCTTCACAAATAATACACCGAATACAGTATTTTCCTTTCATTAGACACGGTAACTTGATTTTTGATTCTGACTCACTGTCAAAACTACTACTAAAGGGCCCTATATCCATGTTTGAAGAGGTTATCCTCTCTCTGTATCTACAAGACGAATAAAAGATAATATCTATATAAATATAATATGTAAAAAATGACAAATTTACATCACAATGATCAGAACGAAGTATAAATAAAAATCACTTGTGGCTTATCCGTATATCCACTTCAATCGTTGAAATTTATTTGCTAACTGCCTGAGCAAAACCCTCGTCTGTGGCAAAACATCTTCGACAGCATACACACATGATGTAACGACCGTAATAAGCTTCAACACTGCAACGTAAGCGATAGTCAACCTTAGTCTGTGCCGTGTGCGCGCTCGGTGAAAAATTCATAAAAAAATTGCAAATCATCCAAATGAAAATGTGAGATATCTTACAGATTCAGAAAACTCGGATCTACAATGTTATTCAAGGGTATATTTTAATTAGATCGCATATAAAAACTTTGCTGTAGGTTAAATGTAGAACGTGCCTGATATATTTAGACATTTTTCACTAGAGCGCTTTAAATCTTAAGGTCTCCCATTTAACTACGTGTTTTATGGAATATTCAATAATTTTTTTTTTTTAATATTTCCAGTGTTCTGACGCAAATCTTACTTAGGTGTAGCTATTCAGCTGGTTTTTTTTAGATCCAAATAATTTTCACATTTCACCCCCTATAGAACTTTTGTCGACGCCTTCGGGTCTTTCATAATTCTAATGGTGGGAAATCATCTAAAATTGGTTTTAGCTTTTAACATCAAAGTGTAAACGAAAATCATTTCTAGAAGATTTTGATATACTCGTGGTCTCCACTATTGAGAACATGACTCATTCTATTATTCATACTAATAAACAAGTAAATTTACGTGTGCACCAAATTGTAGGTCACAGATTAGAAAACTACCTATTCAATAAATAAAAACTAGATTATGTTTTTATCATTAGATTCTTCTTACACCGTCTCCAGGAATACACTAATGTGTTTTAATATTTCATGACCACAGTTTTTATTGAACGTTATAGAAAAGTAAGATAAATAAACAACAAACGTTTTATAAAATACGTCAATGTATCGAATTTATTCTTTCCTACTTTATAAAGACTTCCACAATGAACGTAACCACACAGAAAATATTAACTTTCTACAGACGTTATATACATCAACGAGAAAAAATTGTTTCTACTTGAAGTAAATAAGGTGAATCTATATTAGTGAAATATTAGAACTACCCTCGATAATGCAGATGTAGTTCAGTTCATTACTTCCCTCTAGCCCAAACTACTGTTATTGTGGTCAACCATATTGCTTCTAGTGTTACGGTATACACTGGCAGTAAAACAAAATAACAGATAACATTGGCTTTTTGCACGACTAACCAACGATCGGGGTGAGTAATCTGTACTGTTTTGCCCACAATAGGATAGTTTATCATGTATATGTATGTCCAAATAGGGTTTGAAAAGTCATAAAACCGGAAACGGGCGCCAGAGTATTTGAAATGTCAAAATAAGGGTGGTTGAAATGCCTAATTACGTTAGTTCACAGCTCGCTAAAAAACTTAGATAACTTGCTTACCTATACGTAATCTACGAAGGTGGCCTTGGGACCAGCAGATCTCGCCAACCTGAAAGGCTTCAAAAATATTTTCACGCTTAACCAAAATAATTTCGTGTTCCAAAATCCATCAATAATTTGTCAATAAAACAATAATCTATTGTTGCGTTACGTTACAAAAAAAATTCTGTACTTAAAGCAATTTCACTTAAAAATAAACACCTTAATTCTGTACACTTGAACTACTTGAAGTCAGATTTCTCAAATCGCGATCAATTATGTTCAAGTCATAAATAATAATAAAAAATAATGCCGTAATTCATCAGCCTCTAAATGGACGTTATAATTAAATACTTACTTGAAAAGATTTCAGCCATAATTGTTTTATTTAAACTAAACACAATGTAAGGACGTTAATTCGAAGAGCAAATTCAATAAAATCAAACACTAAATATGCCTGAAAAAACACAAGTCCAATAACCTAAATATATGTAATGTAAATAAAATAGGATACAATATGTTTACTATGCGAGTTGCATCAAATAATTTATCTATATTGGCTGTTCCCCTAGCTAGAGTTTCATTAACGGTCTTTTGCTAAACTTACTGTAATTTCGACATACCAAAATAACAAATATGGAACACTCAAATAAACTGGTCTTAAAAATTTAAGCGATTAAATAATCAAAAGTTAATCTCCAAAAGAATATTGCGTTCATGCGTTTGCATATAGAAGTAACATAAGAATGAAAGCACAATAATTTATTTAATTTTGTCATCCACAACAATAAGACACAAAATTGTTACCTTACTTGGGGAGACCCTTTTGTTACCTATGATGCACTCAGTTGGTGACCTCGTCGATATGATTAACGCTGGGGCGATGCTTACAACTTCCAGTATCATACACCTACTGACTGCTTCCTTTTTCAGCTCGCGTTTGATTCAAATTTCAATTGATCGTGTGTACACTAATATTTACACTAATACGAAATTCGTTCACTTTACTTTACTTTAGTTCCACATGTTACCTTTTACTCTTCGTTAACTATACTCCAAAAGCTGGTTTATGTACAGCGCGTTACTTATGATCTTTGCGCTAATAATGTACAAGTTCTGGAAAATTCTTAATATTCTTAAATTACAAAAAAAAAACTTAATTTTATTTATGGCAGGTTATTTTTAATTGCATCGTCAGCAGAGCCTACTTCTTCTCGAAACCTTATCTAAGTAATTTGATATATGGTAAATGGAAATTTTCAAGAAACGCTAGGCTTTACTGCCCTGTATATAAAGTCAAATTATTTCTTTAAAACCATGCTGTTATCAACAGAATTGGAGCCGAACTGGCGGCAATATATAACTTTTACAAAAGATGTACCTTACAGTATCAATTTGAATGCGTTCTTTAATTTAATTTTTTATATGATGCAATCTCAACTTGATTTAACGAAATTCGCCCAATTTAAAATAACGAAAACATTTATCTACACAAAACTATCCTTATTTACAAAGACATTAACGTATGTTTTCTTTCAAAATAGTAAGAGGGTTTTCCTAAATATCGATACGAAAAATGTAAATTCCATTTTCCTTTTAAACTTCAATTTTACTTCGATCAACAACAAAGGCTTCATTTTCGTCTTAGAAAATACCAAAAAAATTTATAAACCTTTTAAATGCGTAAACGACAAAAGAAAACGTTACAATGCAAAACCTTCTCCAATTATTAATGCGTCACTACGTCGAATTGCGAAAGTCTATACTACATGACACTAGTTACATCTTAATGTTTAAATATAAATATTTAGCATTATTTTTAATTGAAACAACGACTCTACTATTCAAATGAAAGCGACTTATAAAAACAAAGTTTAATTTACGTGTTAATTACTCCAACTTAAGGTAATATTTAGTAGTTATGTATATTGGAAGGGCACTGTACTGACTGTGTGGTATTATGACTTACAGATAAGTTACAGTGCAATAAAACAGTAAGTGAAGTATTAAAATTATATTTTGAATGTTACATACATATTCAGGATACTAAACAGTTAAATCATTTGCCTTTCTGATGATGTTTTAGGAGAATGTAAATTCCAGAACATATATAATCGCCTTGACTACTCATGTGTATTTCCCGCATCATACCATATTCAATCAACTATGCATACACCTCGAAATGAATGTATATTAATTTACGATTTAAATAATTAATTTTTACTAAATTTGAATATTACATCAATTATGTGTTTGAACGTTTAGAAAGTTTAAGAAAATTCTTTAATATCGGATGATCGAATAAACGTTTAATCCAACAAAAAATTAATTAATTCAAATTTTAATAAGCACGTATAACAAACCACGTAAAACTCTGTAGGATTAATACTAATTTACGCTTTAATATTTTCGTTTCTGTCTAATTGACTGTAAATGAATTTCTACCAATCGATAATAACACAAACTGAGGTTAATTTGTCTGCCAGTAAATTGGATTATACTTAAAGATCCTTCTGAAAGCAAATAAATTAAAAAATTTAATAGGTTACAATATCTTAAAATCTTTATATTGTTTACTTCCATTCAATATTAAAGCAGCACAAAATAGGTGACTAATTATATATATATATATATATATATATATATATATATATATATATATATATATATATATATATATATAGGCTATTTTGTAGTGGTCGTCAAAGCGATAGGACGTGTTTGTGATGGCTCCAGCTTCTATCTTTAGTGTAGCAAGTCCGGATTAAAATGATAATTTTAATTGAATAGAGTTACTGTACGGTACGGGTGAGTTTTTGAACATATTTTAGACTCAGCGGCTTTAATTAATAATGGATAAAGACATGAATCTAACCAGTAAATTTTGTAACGTGTACAAAAAAAAAAAGGCGCGTAAATAACGTTTGGGATTGCTGTGGGTTTTCTACGAAGAATTACGGCTCTTTAAATCTATACCAGATGTGATTGTTAAAACTCGTAGAATTGTAGAGATCTTAAACCGAAAATACCGCCTTGTCGTGAACTCAACAGGTAAACATTTTTGCAATGACAATCAATTATAGAAAACTAATAAAATAACAATTTTAACTGGATCTAATCAGCATTCCAAAGCAAAAAAAAGCAAATAAATAAACAAATAAACAATAACTATCTATAAGTTTTGATCGAAATTCCGAATGAAATACGGTTTGTTTTCGCAAATAAATAAAACGCATTTTAGTAGTTAAATGAAAGAAAGGTCAAGTCGTTAGGAAAACTCAGTTTCTATAACGCGTCACCAGCAATTGTAAATTGAAAATCTTAATAATAATATTTAAAATAGTAAATTGCATATTACATGAATCGAGTAAACGGAATAGAGTTGCATAGTTTCAAGTTAAATAATTAACATCTTCACCTCCTTTGCAATATTCGTTTAATAAATAAGAAATTTAAGAAGTACTCTAAAAGTTTACTTTTTTCGATTGAATTCAAATACCTTCTTTTACTTGTAAAACAATAGAACAAGAAAGCGGGTAAATTGTAAATGCTTTTTTTGTAATAAAAATTTAAACATAAAAGATTATAGTACTTTTAAGTTAAATAAGTATAGCTTTACCCGGTGCTTTCAGTTAAATACATGTTAATAAATGTTAAATGACAACTTCTAAATCAATTAAATAAGGGTAAGCGTCTGAACAGGTTTTTATACCCAGCGGTTTGAATATTAGTAATAAACAAAGATAATGATAATAATCTAACCAGTAAAAGGCTCTTTAATTGAAATAGGCGCGAAGTAACGTTTAGGATTGCTACAGTAGTTACGAAAAATACGGCTCTATTAAACCCATGTGATTGTTAAAACTTTAACTTAAAAAATTATAAACCAAACGTAAACCTTTTGTCTAAGGAGTGGACCCGAACAGGTATAATTGTTGCAATAACGATGAATTCATAGAGAACTAATAAAATATTTGTTTAAGTATCACGTGCTCGCGTCAATAATAAAACTGATTTGATAAATAAAAGTAAATGACATTGATATAACTATAACTCGAAAAGCAAAAAAAACGAGAATAAAAAATAAAGGGGCGCGAAACCAGGAATCGCGTATAGAGCAGTAGGGTTGAAACGCGTGGTGTGATTGAAAGGTAGGTAAGAAGAAAAAAATGTACATGTACATATGACATTTTGAGATTCATACAGTAAGTATACGATCTATTATTTATATCTATCTATTATGTCGTGACAGTAGACATAACTGTCCGGTAGTAGGACGATACCGTTAGTAGGGAATGCTACATCGTCCGGGGCACGATTTGGCCAGTAACCGGTCTGCTCGCTATGGTATTACTCAAGAGAACAATACAATTGCCTCGGATCGACCTGGCTACAAGGGGCGGTCAAGGTCGAAACAGACAGGCCCCGTTGCTGACGACTGTGCAAGGAATGAATGGCGAGTCGGTACGTGGAATGTTAGAGGTATGCATGGTAAAGAATTTGAAATTGCGAATGTAATGTACGAAAGACACCTTGATATTCTGTGTGTATCGGAGACAAAGCGCAAAGGAAAGGATGCTGTGGAGATGGAGGATGGCAGCCTAGCACTATGGTCAGGAGTTGAGACTGAAGTGCATGGTGCAAAAGGAGTTGGGGTCATCGTAAGTGAAAGAGCGAAAAGATGTGTTAAACTGTACGAATTGGTATCTTCCCGGGTAATATGGGTTAGAATGAAAGTGGAGTTTCGAAGAATTTTTCTTATTGCATGCTATGCACCGGTGAATGGAGAAAGAGACCAGGAGCGTGAGAACTTCTGGTATAAAGTAGAGAACGTGTTGGACGTATGTAACCCAAACGAAAGAGTGATTATATTGGGGATATGAACGGATGGGTGGGTGTACAGAGAGAACATAGTGAACGCGTTCTAGGAAAGTTCGGAGACCAAAGAACCAATGAGAACGGTGAACACCTGCTGAACATCTGTGTGGAGAGAAGCCTGTTTGTATCCAATACGTGGTTTAAACATAAAATGTGCATATGTATACATGGCAAAGAGGTGAATCTAAAAGTATGATAGACTTGATAGTGTATGATGAACGGCTTAGAAACCTGGTGAAAGACACAAAAGTAATGCGCGGAGCAGTGTGGATCGGACCACTTTTGGTTGTATCGAGAGTGTGTTTAGGGCAAAAGTGGGTGTGGAGAAGGAAAGCAAACGTAGTGCGAACGTCCAGAATTAGGGTTGACAAACTAGTGGATAATGGTGCGAGAATGAAATACGCAGATGCTGTGAATAAAGAGTTGAATGTGAATGAAACAGTGTGGAACGAACAAATAAAAGACACTGACGTTGAAAGTGCATGGATAAGCTTGAAAAACTCTGTTGTCAATTGTGCCGTGCGAATATGTGGAAGAGTGATTGTAGGTACACAGAAAAAATGTGCTTGGTGGAATGAGTCGGTAAAAAAGGCAGTAAGTAAGAAAAAGATGCGTACATGGCAATGATTGCTGCAAAAATGAGACTGAGAAGAAACGATTGTATGAGGTGTACAGATTAAGAAACAAAGAAGCGAAGGAGGCAGTGAGAATAAGTAAAGAGGAAGTGATGGCTGTGGAAGGAGAGAAAATGCAGAATGATTTTGAGGAAACAAAAACTCTTCTGGAAATGGGTCAAAAATACAAAACGTGGCCCAAAACAGAACGCTGCAGGAGTGATGAATGATAGAAACGAAATAGTATGGGACGATTGTGAAGTGAGGAAATGCTGGCAAGAATATTTCGGAAAGCTGTACAGTAGTGAGGAAAGTAAGACTGAAGGGTTAAATAAGGAGAATATAGAAGAAATGATGAATGAAACTGAGAAGGATATTGGAATAAATGAGGTAGAAAACGGTAGGAAGGTTGAAAAACGGCAAGGGAGCAGGCGTAGATGAAATCACTGGTGAAATGCTCAAGTATGGTGGTGCAAAGCTTATACGAAGATTGCGTGAATTATTCAATGTATGCCTTATGTGTGGAAAAGTGCCGAGTGATTGGAAGAGCGCGATCATTGTACCATTGTATAAAGGTAAGGGGAACAAGAGTGATTGTAAGAACTACAGAGGAATAAGCTTGCTCAGCGTACCTGGTAAAGTTTTGGAAGAATACTGATTGATAGAGTACGAGAAACTACACAATCTAAGATGTGGGATGTGCAAGGTGGCTTCATGCCAGGGAGAGGATGTGTCGATCAGATGGTTGGTCTCCAGCAGGTGATCGAAAAGTGTTTAAAGGTAAAAGGAAGTTGTACTGTGCGTTTGTAGATCTGGAGAAAGCATATGACAGAGTGAATAGAGAGAAGATGTGGGAAATATTAAATGAATATGGCGTAAATAAAGGTCTAATAAATGGAATAAGGGCAGTATACAATGGTAGTCGGGCATGTGTTAGGGTGAGAGGAGGTGTGAGTGAATACTTTAATATTGAGCAAGGAGTGCGACAAGGCTGTGTGATGTCACCGTGGTTGTTCAATTATACATGGATAAATGTCTTAGACAAGCATGTAACGATACAAATGGTGTAATGGTTGGTGACGTAAATGTACGACTCTGGTATATGCAGATGACACAGTCTTATTAAGTGACAGTGCGGATGAGCTGCAAACCGCTCTGAGGAAGTAATATTAACTTTAATGCCATACTATTGAAAAGTGATAAAATACAAAACAATAGATTGATAATAAATATGAAAATATTAAATTTTGAACGCAACAAAAAACTACTACTAAAAAAGAATGCTAGGCCGGACTGCGTGGACGCAACATACCACCCACCAAAATACACCGTATTTTAGTGTAGAGGAAGCGGACACAGTTTGCTTACAGGACGGCCCAAATGCCGCTTGAAAGGCGAACGGAGGCAACGCGGACTTGATTATCGAAACCGGGGTATACTGCGGGGTGTACTGCAACCAGACAACCAATGGACCACTTGAGTGGTGGAAGATTGTCTTCTTTAAGGAGTTCGAGGGTATTCACGGCGAGTGGTGAATGACTAGGGAACCATTTGGGCCGTTGATTGAAGGTGTGCAGATACTCCTTGGACCACCGGTCCCAGCAGTGTTGGGTCAGACGAGACATTAACTACCATCGTGTTAACCGGTTAATATAATACATCGTGTAGCAGACATTATCCAAAATGTTTGAGCCAAAATACACTGCGTGGTCTGAATCCCAGCATGGAGGTACTTCTTTTGCGTGTATTCAATCAAACATTGTGTGAAGAGAGATTGCGATGGAAGAAGTACTGGAAATTTCCGATCGAAAGGAATCAACGAATGTCGCAGCCGACCACCCACTCGAATTAAGTTGTTCTGATCAAGAAAAGGAGCAAGTTTCAACAACTGTTTTGGAAGCTGCTTGTCCTGGTTAACCCTTGAGATCTCGTTATCAAAGAAGAGTACTTGAGCTCGTTTAGAAAATATCGAAAGTGCTTTATGTAATTCACATGAGGTGAAACAACCTTTTGATGTCTATGCTTGAAAATGAAGTAGTTTGAATAAGCAATAAGACGCGCTGCCAAGACAGCTGCACAGAGCTCCAATCTGGGTAACGAAATTTTCTTCAAGGGCGCAACTTTGGATTTAGCACACACGAAGTAGGGTTCGGCTGCACGGCTAGAATAAGAGAAAATAAAGTAAATAATGACACAAAAACCCTTCTCACTAGCATCACCAAAACAGTGGAGCTCACCACAGCAAGTTAAAGCAGGTGCTAGTTGTCTTGGTAGGGAAAACTTTGGAGACAATGAAAGTCTGTCTGATAGTTATTCCACAGTCGAACAATGTTGTCAGGTGATGGATCATCCCACCCCAATTTGTAAGTCCAAACTTACTGAAAAAATCACTAGGCGATCGAAAATACGATCCAAATTTGAAAGAAGAATTTCGCTTAGTACATACTGAATTTGCTGGTTAAACAACAAAGTGAAACGCGTCTGAAAAGGGTATCCACTTTAATCCTAAAATTTTTAAAGATCTGTCATCAATGTCGAAGGAATGTGCATCAATTGACCTATGAGACTCGGGAAGGTCTTATAACACGGAAAAATCGTTGCTTGAACATTTCCGAAGTTCGAACCCCCGACACTGAAGTAGCGAAATCAATTGCATTTTGAGCTTCTTCTCTAGTAGGGCATGAAGAACTACATAATCCACGAATGTACAGTTACGAAGAATGTCTGAGCCTTGCGGGTACTGTGTAGCATATATATCTGCCAGATGATGAAGAGTTCGGAAGGCCAGAAATGGCGAAGATGGTACTCCGTACGTTACGGTATGGAAGCAAAGTCTGGGAGTGGTTCATCGGGAGAAAATCTAAAAATAATACGTTGAAATCCCTGTGCTGCGGTGCAATTAAAATTTGACGATACATAATCTTAATGTCACAGGTCAAAACAAACGAATACAGACGAAAATTCAGCAAAAGTGTTGAAATATTCTGCTGAAGTTTGGGGCCAGTAAACAGCTGATCGTTGAGGGACAATAATGTAGACGACTAGACTGAAGCGTCAAACACAACCCTTAATTTCTTACTTAAACTCTCCGGTTTTAAGATGCAATGATGAGGAATATAATATGAATTTAATGACTCATATGGTTCAAATCGAGATATTCGTGCATAAATTCCTTATATTGATTATAAATGTCTGGAAATCTTACTAAACATTTTTCCAATGATATGAACTTCCGAATAGCTGTGTCCCGCATGTCAGGAAATTGAGGATTAGAAATATTAAATGGAAGGTTCACAATGAACCGACCAGACTCCAGACGAGTTGTTTCAGTGAAAATCTGTTCGCATAGAACCTCCTCAGGAGACATCGCGGAATGTTCACACACATTCATATTCCCAAAAGCGTTGAACCTTTTGCTCTAGAGTATTAGAGGCGGTACAAAGAAACGAAAGTTTCGAGTCATTAGAACCGATGGCAGAATCACATCCGCCCATCAGAATATAGCCAAAAATGGTTCTAATGCTATAGGTTTTCGATCACCCCCATCCACTCGACCATCCAACATGATGTGCGAAAATATGTCAGCTCCTAACAAGATGTCGACGGAGTTCCGATTATAGAATAATGGATCTGCTAGGTGCAAATTATGAATATGCTTCCAGATACCGGAGGATATTGTGTGATATGGAAGATTTTCGCATACTTTATTAACTATGAGTGCATCAACAGTCATGATTGGTTGCTGACGACCTTTTGTACGAATATATAGAACAACACTGCCCTTCTGAGCTAAGGTAAAAGTGGAATTAATATCCTGTGAAACCAGAGAAACAATACTACTACTGTCAAGCAAACAGCAAAACGCTGGTTTGAATATTAAATACTGCTGTATTAACTATGGCAGCACTATCTAAGTTGAGGGTGCGAAAATTGCTGTGGAAGGCATTTTGGAAGCAGTAACATTATTACTATGGATAGTCTGTGATTGTAAGAAATGCAAGAGAGTGTGATGCTTCTGATTACATTTATGACACCTTTTCTGGCTCTGACATGTTTTGGTAGAATGTGAGGAGCTTAAATAATTGATGCAAGCGCATTTTTGTTTAATAAACTGATACCTGTCTTGTGGAGATAAGTTTAGAAAATTGCCACATTCATAGATTACGTGATTATAGATTTACAGTTGAGACAACTAAATGAACGGATTCAGAAGACTGCAAGGAAAACGAAATTTCTTGGTTAATAATCTTAAATGGCTTACTTGGTTTAGTAGGACGTTCATCTTCTACAGCTCGACATCTTCGTGAGAGAAAGTCTATAAGATCTTAAAACCTGAATTATGATGAATTTTAAAATGATGACGGCTTTTATCATCTAATTTATTCATCAGATAATAAACCAAAAGAAGATTCTATTCGTTAACAGGATAATTTAGATTTTTTAAAGACTCTAAGTTGTTTTTGAAAATACTTAAACGCCTAGCCAGTTCACGGGTACTATCAGAGATTTTAATTTTACTGCCTTGTCTATGGCCGACCAATGAGCCAAGGCAATAACTTGAGGTCTATTAAACGCTCCTCCTAATGCATTATATGCCGTTTTATAATTAGAGCTCTTAATAGGAATCTGGCATTGCTGGATTAACTCCAATAACCGAGTTAAACAATTAAATGAATGTGGCAAATTTTAGTGGATCGCCGTTAAATTTAGGAATTTGAATATTGGTTGGAGAAGCCTGTGTAGGGATGTCAGTACTCGGCAAAGGAGCTGGAAGCTTAAATAATTTCGAAAACTTGCATTTAACGGTAAAAAATGTGGCATCAAATTGCTTTCGTAGGCACATTATCCTCTTGTTCGAAAGTGTCATCGCCCGAAAGTATGCCAATTACAGCATTGTGCGCCTCAAAAAATGTTTGCTTTATACTACCGGGATATCAACAATGAATGACCGAAAAAAAACTGCTTTTCACAGAATATTTATCAAAAGTTTATTTCAAGTTACTAGTGAAATTAGGCACAAATATTTATTTCATCTTCGATTGACATTTCATAAATGTACATAGATTTTTCCTTTTTCATTTATTCCTTTGTCTACATTTGTATTACAATAAAATAGTTTTTTTCGAAACTCATTAATAAATTAACCAGGACTTTCAAGGTAAATTTATTCGCGTATTTTATGCCTTTTTCGTAAATACATTTTTTTAGGTTATAATGCCTTTTACTGTGGAACAAGACAAGTTTATTTTGGAAGCTGTTAACGGCCAAAAGATGTAGATGGAAACTGGAAGTATTCAGTACGATTATGTGTTGAAGAATATCAACATCACTTTCAGAACATCGAATTAGATGATGATGTTTTATGCCGACACATTCGAAGAATTGTTAGTCGTGTTCATGAGCATGGTAGTGTTTGCAAAGGAAAATCTACGGGTCGCACAACTGTACTTACAGAGAAAGTAGTGGAAAATGTACGCACACATTTGGAAAGAAGTCCGACAAAACCTTTAAGACAATTGGCCCAGCAAACAGGTAATTTTGCATTACACAAAACATGGTTGACATGAATGTGTAACCAATAAAATAAAAAGAATCTTAAAAACCAAAACATTGCATAAGTAAAGTTAGATTGACAACATTGTACGTATTTCAATATAAGCAATTATTACAGGTCTTTCTTATGGTACATGCCATAAAGCAGTCAAACGTCAACTACATTTTCATGCTTACAAAATAACGGTTGTGCTTTTGTGCTTAATTTTGCATTATACTTAGAATGGTTGCCATGAATTCAACAATTGAGAAGATGAATCTTAAATACCAAAACATTACATAAGTAAAGTTAGATTGACAACATTTACATATTTCAATATAAGCAATTATTACAGGTATTGTATGGTACAAATGCCACAAGTTTTTGAAAACTACATTTACATGCTTACAAAATAACGGTTGTGGGCTGCTATGTACCTAAAATTTTCAAAGGCGTTTAGAATATTGCCGATGGTTCAACACGGCTCGAAGATGACGAAATATCTAAACTTAAGTTTCAATCTGGATGAAGCTGGTTCCATTTATCTGGTTCTGCAATTCAAGAATTACCGTATGCAGCAATAAAATCCACTTTTTAGGAAGAAACTACTTGAAAGCTGTGAAAAGTAGGGTTTGGGCTCTATTCACGACAAGAATTGATATTTTCTTTGAAGATACAGTAACCGGTCGATACAAAACTATTTTGGAACCTTCTCATTGATGAACTGCAAAATGAAAGCTGCAACATGGATATTTACAGAAGCTAATTAAAAGTATTTAAATGTAAACAAGTAAAAACATGGTGGTCACTTTTGTTTTATAGATAATTGCCAAGTTTAATTTTATTTTCTATTTTTAACTGTAATATAAACATATAAAACCATTCATTCCAACGGGTAGTGAGGTGTGCGTGGGATATCGTTATATTTGTATAATAATATGTGCACTAATTGAAAATCTTTACTCATTATTTACTATACTTTAGCTGAATTGATCTCACTTACATGCACGTTTGAGATCTAAAAAAACAATGCATTATTAATTCATTATTTGCTGTGCTTTAGAACAAAATATACAGATTTGAGTTATCTTAAAAAACAATAGGTACATCATAAAGTAGACATGGTGACAAGTTCCATATGAGAAGGGGCTAAATGAGTGGTATATAATCTGAAATATGTTTTTGTTCAAAAATTAGAATGCAATGCAAAAGTGATATCTAGCATTAAGTTAAATAAGTTCTTTTTTCCATTATAATGTATTTGTGATATTCACCAGTGTACATTAAGTGGTCCAAATGTGTACTGATGTGCTGAATATGTTGAATGTATGCATTTATAATAAACTAACCAGTCATACATGTAATTTGTTTTCACTAATATTATTTAACAAATATATCATACATTGATTTCTGATTAATGCCAAATTCATTTAAATGTTTTAATGTCATTGTAAAGGTAACATCATCCAATATCACTCATTTTTTTAAATATTCATTCTCCACATATTCACACACTTTCTTCGAGCTCTTCATTGCCAATTACTTAAAACCTTCCATTTGAAATGTCACATTCCTCACTGCTATCCGATTTTTCAATGGGATTTAATTCAGAGTGGTACAAAGGGAGACGAAGGACAGCGTGACCATTTTCAACTAGTAGCTTGTCTAGAACGGTTTCTTCAGCAACACATTCTTGTAATTGGGATAATGGCATTGTCATCGTTCCTTCTTTTTCTTTTTTCATAAATTGGTACACATTGTAGATAATTTGCCGCACTTGGCTATGAATTACCTTTCGATTATTCATTTTCAACCTGACAATACAATTCATACAATATTGCCTATTTCAAACCACTCATGTCAATATAAACAAAAAGATCATTAAACGCTCATCTAAACAGTTTTTACTCTCTAAACTGTGCATTATTCTCGTAACCAAATTGAGGTTAAAAAGAAAAATTTGTTTTAAACATTACTTTTAGTATATAAAAGAGCTTACAAAACTTGAATTTGACGAGTAAATACCATGTATTGGTTTAATACACCAGAAATAAAATCCAGAAATCTAAATGATCAATTTAAAAATTTAATAAATGATAACTTACTACCTTATAACAATTTCCTTTAGTCTTAAGAAAGACTAAATTACAATTATTGAAGTTTTGTACGTCTACATAATACGCAATTCGTCATTCACCAAAGTTTTTGTCATTTATGGAAGTATTTATTTTAATATCTGCATTTACGCCACTGGACATAGCACAATTTTCATTTTAACGATGCGGAACAGTAGTACTGTTCTAGGAGCGGCACGGTCAAACAATGATGATCGCACTGTATTTAATTCACTAATTCACTAGCGTGCTCTGATAATAAAGGAACAACCTCTGGTTGTGTTTCTGCTTGTTTTGGTATGTCAAAAATATCATTTAAACGATTAAGTTGCGTTTATCGAAACGACTTTTATCTTTGACGCTTTTCTGCAGCGGCCATGAACGAATGTATAATTAATCAAATGATATAATTGTAAATAAATGTAAAAAAATTACGACTTACGACTTAAACGTAGCAGTAATCGTTAAAGAAGTGCGAAAGTTTGATTAAAATAATATAATACTTAAAAATTTCGTTGTGTATGGCAGCTTGTATATTAAAAGAAAGGTGAAACATTATAAAGGAAACTGTGCAAAATACCCGAAACAAACTGTGTGGCTATAGCAAAAATGTGTTATACAGATAGAATATAACTTATCTGAGTCAACTACTCGCGTAAATAGATAGTTAAATGTGAAAAGAGATAACATCACTTGTGCTGTTCAAAATAAATATCCTCGAATTAGCTATTATGAGTACTTGAAAAAATGTAAAATCATTTAATATAAATATATTTATTAACAATCAATATACGAAAATATATAATTTTGAAAATTATAAAAGTAACAAACTGCCAAAATCCGGCTCGATTCGAACCAATGTTTCTTGTTTTGTTTATACACACGATTTTTAAATTGATTTTTATTCATGCAAAATTACAGAAAAACCTTTGAAAAGTCAAAATGGAAAGATTTAAAAATGGACCTAGGCAGTTATCTTAAACACCACGGTCGTCTTATGGACTTACCTTGAGTGAACAATATCGCACGTATCACCCTGTCTTTCCGTTCAAGCTCACACCTAAGCTGTCACACTAATAATTATCCATAACACACTAAAGGACACCACAGCGAAATGAGTAAAAACGTGCCGTGATATCTGCCAAATTTATTTTAAAATTTTTAAGTAACACTACATAAACTTGCGTACTCGCTAGCGATTGTATATCTATCCTTACCGTTTATAATAACGTCCACGCGAACAAGTGCGTCCTACAAGCTTACCACACATGATAACCAAAACAGGCAATATTAAATTTGATGCCATACTATTGAAAAGTGATCAAATAAAAAAAAATAGATTGATAATAAACACGACAATATTGAATTTTGAACGCAACAGAAACTATTACTAAAAAATAATGCTAAGCCGGGCTGTGTGGACGCAAATGATGCATATTGACACGACACACCACAACCAAAAGTGGAATTTTTTTTACAAACTTAACATCGGCTTTGTTTGAGAGTTTCTGGATAAAGCAACACATTCAAATTGTTAGTCACAGCTGCAGGAGCGTTTCTAGTTAATGCATCTCTGGTCTTTGGCGGACCAACTGAATCACAAAATCAAAAAGTCTAGGGCGGGTTCGATTTTTTCAAAATTATCATCCGTAGTTAACAAAAACTTTAGCTTCAAATTCCATTTTGTGCAAATGCCAATTGTTTGAGTGCGTTGCTGACAACAGGTGAGAAAATGGAGACTAATACCACTTGTTGTTTCGAATTTTAATCCTGTAGTTGGATATATCTCGATCCAATAAATCTGTCCTCCTATGTGTGTATTGTAAAAATTTATTGCATTTGTCATTTGAACAGTAATATATTTTTTTTTCAGTCGCGGAATATCTCTTAGCAGATTTTGTTGGTAATACAGCATATACATTCGATGCAACCTGGACTACAGAATTATCAATCCATTGCACCACTACCATGTTTTTATTCTTGTTCACGCATGAGCTAGTGAAACTCCTTTCTTGCTTTTTTTCATTCCTTTTTATTAAAAGGACAGTTTTCAGTTCGATTCGTACAACCATACCCAAATTAAGTCATTCTTGTGAGAAGTGGCAAACTAAAAAAAATTGTAATGACGATCTGGATACAACTTTTTGAGTCTCTCTACAAAGGTGGTTACTACTGATGCACCAAGACCAAGCTCTGAATTGTGTAGATGCATGTTTTTTCCTTGATAAGGCTCTGTACTTATCAAATTTCCGTTTGAACTGAAAATTTGAAGCCGTATCTAATTGAGTTGCCTAAAATCCTTTGTTTACAGCTGTGGTGACTGTAGTACGGAACCATTGACTCGTCCACAACCAATACTTTCTGTTTCAGGTAAATTTTCCAAAAATTTTTTGTTCAAATAGTCAATCAATGGACGAATTTTGCCGAATTTGTCGTCTTGAGGTGGGTGTGCATTATATGCAAAGTGTAGGTTTCCTAAAATTTCTCTAAATCGATTGCAAGACAGCATCAGCGATGGCTTGATTCCTTAGATGTGCATCTAAACTCCAGTATATATCGCGTGTTGGTTTGGCACTATATCCGGATATCATGAGGATGGCAAAAAAAACTTTCATCTCATTTACAGATAAGTGAAACGTACTATTTGCATTTTTTTCTTCAGCATATCTTATTGACTGATATACTAAAAAATGTAGCTATTCCAAAATCTTTAAAATATATAGACAGGATTACTCAGTTTTATGCCTTCTGTTGGTGGCGTTGAAGTAAATTAGACATCGCAGGGCTTGTAAGATATATGTCATTCAATTTTTCTATTACTCTCTTCTTGTTCTTTCCTTTTCAACTTCGCCTTCACTGCTGTCGCTTTCAATGGACTGCACCTTTCTTTTCTTTCTGTTTCTATTTCCGCTTGAAGTGGCTTGTTGACCTTTCATCTAGTATGACTTTTTACTATTATTAGAGTCCGCTTCTGCAGAGAGAGTCCCGTTATCTGACTCGCCACCACTTGTATCAATATACATGTAAGCCACGCATCTTTAAAAATACCTCAGCTGGAGCACAGAGTATTTTTGACGAAAACTTATTCGCAAAATCAACCTCATCTTCTTTATCAGATACCTCGGAGGCACCTTCGCAGTCATCCGCGGGGAGTGTGATGTAAATGTTGGCTGAATCAAAGTTTTCTTCATTAATTTTCTATCAGACATATATCTTTTTAGGTTCCCATAAAGCCTTTTTGTATGCATTTTACCTATAAACAAAAATTCCAATTCATTTCATTTAAAAAAACACCAAATTCCAAAACCGGAACATACCTAAAAACGAATGTCTATGTAAATCGAAAACCTAACCAAACTTTTTCTACTAACTGAACCTCTCTAGAGATCAGAATTGAACGCTACCAATAATTTACAAAATAATACGTGCAACAATGTAATGTTCATGAAAAACAATAATTACCTTGCCTGTTAACGTATGGCCACTAATAATCCGGCAAAAACAAACATGCAGAACGCTACTAACGATGCGGAGGCATTAAGTGAACATCAGGAAACTGCTGACGGCTAGTTCAAACATACTTGCGGCGCCAACTATTAACGGGGGGCTAAATTAGACAATGCTCCATTTATGGAACATGGCCATGAATGGATTCAGAATGTTTTTAAAAAACATTTTGGATATTCTATACGCTCACCAAACTTTGAACAAGAATCTGAAGATAAAATTTGGGGACAATTGCATTCTCATAAGATGGTTGAAATAATTTCATTAAAATTTATATTAAATTATATAACTTATATTTATAATAAAATACTTATCTTTTTTGGGATTTTTTAATGGTGTACTTTTAATTATACAATCTAAACGTTTCGATAACACTTACAGTTATCTTCGTCAGTAGTAATGTTTGTTAAAAATTGTTAAAGATGTAGTAAACAATTTTGTCAAATTTGAAAAATTAAAACATAAACATAAGCCTGCTATTAATATAACAGTTTGAGAAACATAAAGCCAACTATAAAATTTTTAGTAAAGAATAACTAGGTCATAAAATTAAATATTATTAAACTGCCTCAAAGATGACAAACCAGAACACTCTCTACGACGAAAGCTAACAATGAAATTTGCCAGCCAAAAAAACACATTTAACAAAATTTAATCGAGTTATGATGTAAGTGTAAAGTTGCTACAAATAATATCGCATGCTTCTCTAAAATAATTGCGTGCCGCAAAAAAATCAATCACTATACTGATCCAAAACAATAATTCTGTTGTTACATTACTTTACTTGAAAATCTGATGTTCAATGAAGTAACACTTCAAAGAAAACTCACTTTAATTCGGTTTACAACCACTTGAAATAAATTCCTTATCCCGCAATAAAATACGCTCAAATTCACGAAAGTAAGGCATGTACTCATCAACCTTTAAAAGTTGCGTTATAATTCAATAATGAATAAAGAGATCGAACGTAATTACTTTATATCAAACAAACACAAAAATATTGAGGTTAATTTCAATCAAACACTCAAAATGCGCATAATTGAGGTGCTGTATAAAAAATGGGTTTAGATTTTTTAAAAACACAAGTGCATTAATCTAGAGAAATTTGATATAAGTAAATAAACAAAATAAATAAAACCATCGAGATGTCACCATAATTATTACATTAATTGCTTTCTGTGCAAGTTCAATCACCTGGTTTATCTAAAACGCGATGACACTAGCTAGTTTCGGTGTTGGCCTTTACTAGAATTTATTGTAAATCTTATTCCTATGCCAAAATAATAAAAGGTTTTTAACAAATGAATTGCGTATTCCTCATTTGACACATACAACTTCGATACAATTCGTCAGTATAACACTCAAATAAATTGGGATTACAATTCGGATGAAGCATCCAGCAAAATTTAAACGGTAAAGCAACAATGAGAGATTATTCTCCAAAAACAGTGTTCAGCCGTTCATATATGCAACAAAATAATAAAATAATACACAAAAATTTTAAAAATTTGTCATCCACAGCAAGAATAAATGCACAGAAATGTTTACCTTAACTTGGGAGCATCCTGGTCATACACCCAGAGGATGGTCTCTGCGGAAACTTCGGCGATATGATTAATGTAACTACGCTCGATTACTCTTCCTCGCGATAGAAAGCATTGCGTCGATTCAAAAGTACCAAACTGCGGTTGATTTTTATCTCAATGGGTTGTACGATACACTACAGTCTATATTTACATGCCCCTTTGGACAATCTCGTGATGGTTGAACGACTTAATATGATCCCTTCGAGGGTTGTTCTCCCTAACGGAAGTTCTATCAACACGGATTATGGATAACGACGTTCCGTGGTAACTCACACGCTGCCGATAATCCGATAACGCATCTGCGTCTATATTAGCTCTGACCCTCGTGAAAAATTCATTTATCGCCAGATTGGTTTTTTATATCCCTACCATAAAAAGATTACTTACATTTTTTGAATACGCGCCAACACGAATCAAACCCGAGAGCCGTCATAAAAATTGCATCACCAAAAAAAATACACTTCGTAACCGCGGGCCTTATCTATGTAAACCATATCCTGTAAACTAAAGATTTCTTAGCAACGCTGGACCTTAATGCCTCGTACCTAAAGCTAAACCCTTTGTTTAAAACCAAAATTCTTTATCGTACTACTTCGAAAAATTGCCCTCTAACACGTCTTAATAAACAGCGAAATATGCTTTCTACACTAAATTTATATACAAAGTGACAACTTTAGTGTGTTCCTGGAATTTTCATATGACGCAATTTTAACGTAAATGACTATATTTAAAAATATCTATAAAATTACAAACAATTCTTATTTACTAAGAAACTAACAAATTAGTAAAAGGGTTTCTCTAATAATCCTAATTTAAACTTCCATCTAAATTTGATAAACAACAAAACTTGACTTCGTTTTTAGAAAAATCGGTGTCTAAATGCCATACTATTTGTAGAAAATCGAAAACCTTCCAAATACGTGAAATCAAAATAAAACGTTACAATCGAAAAGCTTCACAAAGAATGTATGCGTTATCAAGTTCAATTGCATGAATGTATACTACATTTCACATGTACGGTTTTAACAAATAAGTTATAATTTAGAAATTAACGGTAAATATTTGATACAGTCACGGCCACGTGACAGCATACATACATACATTACGTATATATGCGTGGTGGGATTAGGGATGGGTACGTGTCGGGATAGAATCGGAAGGAGTTAGGGTTCTCTTTGTAATGTAAAATATCTTCTTTAGTGAGAGAGAGATAAACATCACTGCCGTGCGTTTAATGCACGGTAAGCCGCGAACATGTTTGTAACTTTCCTTTTAAGTCAATATATTATTCCTTAGCGAATATTTCAATAACCACAGCAGCCTTCATAAATTGGATCCGCTTTTAAAATATTTTGCGACGAAACTAGTAATAATGACTGTATGTAAGTTGATTGATTACCGTGAATATAAAAATGTAAGCACGATCAAATAAAATAAAAGGATACTTTAGTTGTTACAATTTCGCCTCAAGTATAACACCTAGGGACGCGTTAATTTCTTGCATAACATTTAACGTGGGCTGCATTGTAGAAATACTTCCTTGTGGCGCAAGGTCGAGTGTGTTTCACCACTGACTTTGCTTTCAATCCATTCCCCGTACATCACTGCCTGCTGCAGGCATTTCATTTTGCAAAAAAAATATAATCACCTCCTCCCCTAAATTTTGTTTTAAACTGATAAATCTCGATCATTGTATTTTTTTAGTTTTTATTTATCGGATGCCGTAATATTTTTTGCAGTACAGAGCAGAGTAAGCGAATTAACCAGACAGACGTTTCTTCATTATTCCAATTCTGTTATTGAACAAGAAAGGATCAATCCTGAATTCAAAATTTTTAACATTCAAGGTGTACTCCGTAGCATTCTAAAAAATTATTCATTCCAGTAAATAGGTTTTATTAAAGAATTCTTAAAGATTGACGTACAAAACCGTGATTTCTTGAACGTATTTCGCTATACTAATTCACTAAATGCTATAAAAATTATGAAATTACGTTTACTTACAGATAAATAAATGGTGATTCAGATTTGTTTGAGAAAAATCTCCCCAATAGTTATTTTTTTAAAAACGTTGAAATCACCAACTACTCAGATCGCGACGTATTATTCGAATCATCAACTCAAAATACTGCAGCGTTATACGCCAACGAAATACTTGACTCAACTTGTATCTACTTACTTCGAATTTCCACATCAATCGAGCCGCCGACTATCAGCCGTTGGTCATCATATTCATTCGAACGTTAAATCAAGATAATGGAGTTAGTTCCCCAATTAGTAAATAGCATATTTCACATTACATGTACCTTTCCTTTACTTTAATACTGCCTCTAATTGCATTATAAAGGAAGAGTTAAAGTTACAAAAGGCATTACTAAAATCACGATTGACTATGTTCAAAACCTTCTTTACTAGAATTACTGATTCTAATTGTGGTGATCCCGATGAAGTTATGGAACTCGCCAACAGGTTACAGAATATTAAACCCGTTATGATTGAGTTTTCTGCCATTCATTTAAAACTCATCCAATATTCTGACGATCCCTCCCAGGGGCAGGAATTAGAAGCTTTTGAAAATACATTCTTTCAAATTCCTTCAAAGGCATCTAAATTCATTGATCAGCGTTTAGTAGTTGAATGTAGCGCAACTAGTAAATGCATACATTCAAATGACGTAGCGGATGCAATTGTTACTTTGCCAATGTCCAGTATTGGGTTGCTCGTTTTCAGCGCTAAATTTGAGGATTGGATAGAATTTCTTGACTCACTTGATGCCATGATAAATCAAAATCAAAATTAAAAAACGTTCAACGGTTTTATTACTTGAACAATTCATAAAAGGGCGAGGCTGCTCAAAAGATTAAAACATTAACAATTTCTCCGGAAAATTACGTGATTACCTGGAAAACATTAAGTACGAAATATGAAAATAAAAAACTAGCTGTAAACAACAATCTTAGGACGTTATTCAATTTAAAACCGCTTAAATGCGAGAATTATAGTCAATTACATACCCTTTTAGATGAAATTTTAAAAATAATGCATACTTTAAAATAGTACGAGCAACCAACAACTGATACTTTATTAATTCACATAATAAGCGCTAAATTAAGTCAAGCAACCCGACAAGAATGGGAAATTAAATGTTTACACCTTTGGCTTAATTGCTTTAAGCGTAATCATTCGTTCCAAACTTGTACTTCTGGTTTCTGTAAAAAGTGCAACGGGACGCACAACACTCTTCTACATTAGATCAGAGTTGGTTGAAAAGCGATTGTTGAAGCTTGATTTATTCTGTAATTAATATTTGTGTAATTATAACGAAAAGTCAGTTAGTATTGTGCAAAGAGTATATAAATTATATGTTCCGTATTAATGCAAGGAAAAGCTAAAATAATAAAAAGTGCAATTGTTATGGAGTTAGCGGAAATAAAAAGGATTGCACCATAATTTAAAACACGTAATAAAAGTGACGTAATAGGTGAAGATAGCGCGTTTTATATGTATCAAAGCCGCAGTCAATTGTGTTTAAATAGTGAACAATAAATATAATAGACAGTAATCGATCCAAATTTGTAAATCAAAGTGTAAAGGACAATAACTCGAATTTATTGATGTATACAAAGGGAGCATTCGCGGTTTGTAAGTAGCTCGCATTTGGTTGCGCAAGATATTTGTAGTTCAACTGAACAATTAAGTAAAAACTGGACGGTGTAAAGATATCAAGCAGTTATTTAGAAAACAAATCACTAAATTATGGAAAGATGGTAAGGATCGTCCTCTATAACAACGAGATAAGATGAACAAAGGAAGCGGTTCCAAGTTGGCAGAAAGGCGACATCATCAGAGAAGCAGTCGGCAACCTAGTTCAGGCGTCTTCACCGGTTAAAGGAACGCAAGCATTACATCATCAGTTTTTCAACGAAAATAACGAGTAAGAACCCTTTTTCTTTGTGTGAATAAATAAAACTTTTTGTGTTTGATTTTCTCGAAATTTTACATTTGCCTATCACAATTAAACGAAATACAATACGTTTAATTCTGATAAAGATTTTACATGTTAGTTTCAAGAATATTGTTTTACATTATAGTTTTGAGTTTTATATATAATATTGTAAACAAAACATTCTGTATTTAAAATTTGGCTCAATTTAATATTACCACTTTTGATTCATTTTTATTATTGACTGTTGTAAATCTTAAAAGCTTATACAAACACTGTGTGTGTAGATACTGAAGAAAGCAAGTTCAATTAATTGTAAAGTACAGGTAATTAATAACATCAGATTTAGAATAATTTTAACGAATGGTAACAATAACCATTTATCACTTTATTGAGCAGCTGGAGCGTCCCGATGAAAGGAAAAGGAATTTTTGAGTAATTATTAAAGTTCATTTACACGAACAGAAGCGTGATAACAATAAAAGTAAAGTTTAGATAATGAATGTTATCCTTATAGATTAAAATCACTTACACACAAGGGTATGTTTTCACATGCATCTACAAATAGTGATTAGTGTATAGGGTAAAATGAAAACGTAAACACCCAGTCGTAGCCTCAACGTTCCGATGAGCAAATATCTAATTCTATGTCACACCAAGCTTCTATTGTTGAAAATCTTAAAACATCTATTAAAAATTCTATTTCGTGACCCGCTGCAAACTTTTCACAAACCTTATTATCCACTGCGTATGTCGAAATTAAGGATAATCCTGGAAACAACATTCATATCGGTCGCGCATTATTATACCCAGGATCTCAGATAAATTTTCTAAATAGGGATTTTTGCAATAAACTAGGTCTTTCTACAATCAAACACAATATGAAAATTTCAGGAATAAGCAATTCACAATCGAATGTGCGCCTCAAAACGCAACTATTGTTTAAATCACGCGTAAATTATTATACCGCGCAGATTTCGTATTTAGTACTCGAACAAATAACAGATCATATACCGGCAAAATCTTTCGATTTACAGGCATTGAATATACCATTACAGCCGATTCAAAACCTCACATAACAAATCAAATTGATATTATTTTGGGTGCCGATATATTTTGGGATTTATTATGCGTAGGTCAGCATAAACTAGGACCAGGCATGGCAATATTACAAAAGACGAAGCAAAGGTGGACGATTGGTGGTGCGATGGGATTAGACTCCAGCAGCTCCCTATCATAAGCATATGTTAAAAGCGCTGATAGCTAAATACAGCGTCAGCTAGAACAATTCCGGGAGCTTGAAGAACGCGATGACAATTATACTCACTTACCTCCTGCTGAATAACATTGTGAGAATCATTTCATTAAAACTGTCCATCTCGATGATACAGGTCACTTCATCGTAAATATTCTAATTAAAGAAACGTGTATAATCTTGGCGAATGTCATCCTTTAACCTTGTAACGTTTCTATTCGTTAGAAAGAAAATTACTCGCTAATCCCACATTGGGGGGTGAATATGTACATTTTTTAGAGGAATATGAAAGACTAGTGTACGTGTCTCGTATCTTAGAAACACCAAATGGTCCTGAACTTAAATATTATTTGCTACATCACGCGATTATAAACACGATTACATCTAAAACTCGCTTCTAGTCCGGACGTTAAGGGCAACTATTTGGACCCACCGTGCATTTTTTGACTCAAGCAAACCACTTGTTTTGTGAGTTTTTGGGCCCCTCTCTACCTATTTAGCCTTCTAGCCACTGAAACATCACGTGCAGGTTCGCTATATCGCGGGTTGCCTACCTTAAATTTTGGATTTCCTAAAAATCGTCCTTGAAAAACTATATGAGCTATAGACTTCATTTTTTTATATTTTGCTCGTATTTCCTTCATTTTTAAGAATTTTACTATGTCATTGTGTTTTATCTAATGTTACTTAAACCCCGTTCAAGTTGGTTAAATGGGGGGAGGGGGGACCTCCTGATAACATGCCTTTTATGAGTGATGCTGCCAAAATGGTTGTAAACAGCAAAAAACTATCGGACTAAAAGTTGTAGAGCATGTAATAACCAATCGATAGAGTGGACTACGAGACTTCTGTGATAATTAGCCGCTGAGCTACGCAGCCCAGTTTTAGCACAGACGTGGTTAACACAACTGTTGACCGCTATCTGCACCACACCGTTCCGTGGGGTAGACTCAGAATATTTGAGTATAAGATAAAAAATAAGGTTGTTTTCAGTGAAATGTTTAGATAAACTTTATAGTGCATAAAACAATCGGTAGATTGTGGCCCGTGGATCGAGAATGGGGACGTGATGTTTGTTTTGCTCAGTATTAAATTTGAAAAAAAAGAAAGTAGGCAGTGCATGCTTAAATTATGTTTATTTGCTATTTAATTTTGTATGAAGTAATTTTCGAGGTTAAAATAACTAAAAGAAGCTCGAAATAACTGTGCCATATTCAAATTGAATTGAATTTAAATTTGAATTTTTATCGTAAAAAAATGTGTTGAAATTTATATATTACCGAAAGTATATCTTCCGTCTGATTTCTTTGAATGTTAAAACCTTTTTTAGTGCGTAAAATTTTGTAGTCTGTAATAATAAGTTTAGGTTGGTAGCTCTGTTTATCATGCATTGTTGCAGGGTGTGTTTTTTTTTGTAGCAGGCGATGGACTATTTTTGTTTGTAGATCGGTGAACCGGCTATTTAGTGGTTATGTGTTTGTTGTAAATTAATTAAGGTAAGGAAAAGTGTGTTTTTTTAAGTATTTATGCACAGTCAATATTCTAGTGTAGAGGCAAAGTAATTCAACGTTTTATTTGTTTAGTTTTTTATACGTAGTCACTGTATTACTAACAAACTTTACATTTTTTTCTTTTGTGTTTATTTACCCGGGCATAATTTTTTTTTTCTTTAGATTTCTAAAATTAAATTTAAAATTTACCGTTAGATATTGTAATATAGTTAACTGTTTTTGCTGGTGGTTTTATAAATTTAATACGCGTCGTTACAAGAGCATGAAAATATACTTTTATCGATTTAAGACAATTTTTTAATCGATAATTTTGTGTAAATATAGACACATGTAGTTTTTAACCTGACCCCAATTATCGATATATATACAGTCCTCCTCTAGCTTTTGAACAATATTATTTTGTTTATTTTACAAATTTTTATACCTTTGTATTTATCTACGTGTGAAATTTTCTTTTACCTGCGGTGATGAGGGTGTGTCAGCTCTTTATTTTTATTATTTTCGTGAGCCTATGCATTGCTGTACACTTGACACAAACTCTTAGGCATGGAGTTCTCTTTACCAGGTTGGAGAGGTGATGTTCTTGCTTCTGTCATGTCCACCACTCATTTCCCTATGCGTGTTTGTTTACGATGTTTTGAGTAGTAGATACTAGTAATTCTACAGAGAAGGAGGTAAAGCCCGTAGACTGGGAAAAGTGTGTTTTATGTCAAATGGACACATCGGAAAAACTCGTGGACCCCATGCGGAAGATGGCTACGAGATGCTTGCTATGAACCTCGGGAGGTTGCATGACATAGGCGTTGTTCCTTTTCTCATTGATATGGATGAGCTTGATGATGGGCCGGGCAGAAAAGTTGCCTTCTCTAAAAATCACGCAGTGTGGCATAATGCATGTTACTTAAAATGTAACAATCTTAAAGTTAGTCGGGTTGAAGCCAAGTACAGGCATGAAGAAGTGGCGCGATCTCAGTTACCTACATTAGTCAAAACTCGGCGGGTTTGTGATGCAACCTACCAAGTAAAGACATGTTTGTTTTGCGAATTGCTAGGAAGTAGGAGTAATCCCCTACATAAAGTTCAAACAAAAAATTGAGACGAATACATTAGGAGGAATTCTAAGCTCTTAAAAGACAGAAATAACTAGCAAAGTATCGGAACGTTGTGATCTCATATCACTTGAAGCCCAGTATCATAGTAACTGCTACATAGCGTTTCAGAATAAATTGAGAGACAGTAATAACCCGAAAAGCGAAAGTTTACACAAAAGTGAGATTGAAGCGTTTGCTTTCTCCGGCCTTGTGTCTTATATTAAAAACTGCAAAGACGACGATGGCAAAGACGTGTATCCCACTTTCAAAAAAACGATCACTACCATGTATGCAGAAGGTGTGCAAGAGCTTGGCATTAAATGTGATACGCATTCAACACCCCCCAAAGAAAGGATCCTCGAAGAGTGTCCAATTTTGCAAGCTTGCGACAATCCAGGCCAGGATACCGATTTGATGTTTCGTTTAGACGTAGATAACTCTGTCAGGAAACAATGCAAGCGCGATTATGACGAAAGCAGAGCTCTCAGTGACGTTGCAGAAATTTTAAGATCCGATATTTTCGATTGTCGAAGTAACTTTCAAGCTGAAGATCTCAACACGGGCACACTGTGTGGCAACTCCATCCCTGCTGGGAACTCGTGAGATGCAAGTATAAGAAAGGGTGCAACAGCTCTAAATATAACTGCTTTAAAAGAGACCTGAAGCTCCAACCATTGCTTGTGTGATGGAGACTGTGTAAATGAGGATAGGTCGGTTTCTGACGTAGATATGTAGTATGTAAATATTTGTTATGTATAACGTAAGTATTTTATATGTAAAACGCACTTCGTGTTCTCGTCTACAATAAATTCCCTAGCTTAGAATTAATTAGTAACAATTTTCTGGTGTCACACGGTAACCACTCAACATCATGATCGGGTGGATCTAACGAAGCTATGCAGCTCAGCGGCTAATTATCACAGAAGTCTTGTAGACCACTCTATCCATTGGTTATTAGATTCTCTACAACTTTTATTCCGATAGTTCTTTGTTGTTTACAACCATTTTGGCACCATCACTCATAAAAGGCGTGTTATCAGGAGGTTCCCCCCATTTAACCAACTTTAACGGCGTTTAAGTAACCTTAACGTAGATAATACGAAATGACATAGTAAAATTCGTGAAAATGAAGGAAATACGAGCAAAACAAAAAAAAATCAGGTCTGTAGGTCATATAGTTTTTCAAGAAGAACGATTTTTAAGAAATCCAAAATTTAAGGTAAATTTAAGGCAACCCGCGATACACTGAACCTGCACGTTATATTTGAGTGGCTAGAAAGCTAAATCGGTACAGGAGGGTCCTACAACTCACAAAAAAGTCGTTTGCTTTAGTTAATAAATGCAGGGTTGGTTTTTCTAACATCCGGACTATTCTGGCTTTTCATTAAATAACGTGTAATACGTTGGTCTGGTAATTCAGCGTGACCTATTTTCCATTTTAATGCGCTTTCGTGAACATGCATACGTTGTCACAGCGTACATTGGAAATATGTACCGTCGGGTATTAATAGACCCGAATTAAAGAAATTTTCAATTAATTCTTTGGCGAGCCAAATGCTGAAATATCGTGCTTTCAGTTGAACACTGTTACTTATGGCACTGTGTCCGGATCCTTTCTATCTATTAGATGTTTAAAACAATTAGTTCTGCAATTTAAAGGAAAATGTCCAATTTCGTCTGAAGCCATAGAAAACGTCTTTTATGTGGATGACCTTTTAACAGGGTCTAGCACTCGTGAAAAGTTGATACAATTGCAAATCGAAATTTCAAAAATATTAAGTACCGCCGGTTTTGCTCGGCGAAAACGGTACTCAAATGAACCACGTTTTAGAACATATAAATTCAGGGAAAATACCGGAAAACACCGCTGAGCAAAAAATCATTGTGACTGGCAATAAATAAATCTCGAACTCTAGGGATAGTGTGGAACCCAAATATCAACAGGTTAGAGTATCACACACAAGCATG
The DNA here is from genome assembly GCA_036346205.1 of Vesta saturnalis. Classification (NCBI taxonomy): domain Eukaryota; kingdom Metazoa; phylum Arthropoda; class Insecta; order Coleoptera; family Lampyridae; genus Vesta; species Vesta saturnalis. The sequence goes on along the minus strand of JARFJB010002548.1, from coordinate 2,473,229 downwards.
CCCACGACAGGAATTAGTGACCAAGCGCTCAATTCTTTCAGAGACAAGGGAAATTTTCGATCCTTTAGGACTTCTTGGTCCCGTAATCGTTCAGGAAAAAATGATATCACAGTTTCTATGGCAGGAAAAACCGTCATGGGGTAAAAATCTACCCATGCGCTTAACTACTAAGTGGTTAAATTTTCGAGATCAGTTACATTTCATCAAGCTGATAAAAATACCACGGCATACAGTAATTAAGAGTCCTCTGAAAGTGGAAGATCATGGACTCTGTCTATGGGTCTTGCATATATGTAAAGTCTACCGATCAAAACGATCAATCGCAAGTCCCTCGTTAGTTTCCCCCACAAGAATTATGCGGTACTTTATCACTAGCACACCTCATGAAGAGGACAAAACTGAACCTTGACGTCCACGACTGCATTTACTGATGTGATTCCACGACCACATTAAGTTGGATAGCATCAGGTCCAAACCGACGGAAGACTTTTGTAGGTAATCGTGTAGCTGAGATTCAAAATCTAACCCATCCTTACGAGTGGAAGCACTTTCGAACTCACGACAATCCTGCTGACCTTTTATCGCGCGGGTTGATTCCAAAGGAGATTTTAAATTCGACCCTATGGTGAAATGCGCCACGCCACAATGGTTATTAAAAAATTACTCTTGATGGCCAAATCAATCCGAAATTATTGAAAACAGTTTAGAAGCTCGCACGTTGATTTACGTTTCGCTAGAAGTACGATCAATACAATCACTCTGTAAATTTATGATGTAAACTACAGCGTATTGCCGTTTACTGCTGTAGATTTATACATAATTCAAAAACCCTACCTACGAATAGAATTTTTGGGGTAAAACTTATTAAAAGGTACCCAGCATGAGACATTCCCCAAGGAAATAAATAGCTTAAATTGCAACAAACCACTTGGCGCTAAAAGCAAATTGTTATCGTTAAATCCGTTTGTAGGGTTGTCAAATTTCGACTACTGTAAAAAAACATCCACTCATTCTTTCTTCATCTCATTGGTTATTTAATAACACCAAAACAAAGTTCTTTATCAAAAATTAACTTTTCGTAAACGCTTTGACTAAATTGATTTTTACTCTTCGGGCTCGAACCTCGGAGTGCAAATCAAGGCAGACGGATGTTCTTGTTATCAGCAAGAAAAGTTAGATGACCCATAAGTCCAGAAAGCAGAATGCATTCAACATGGCGCTACCTGTGAAGACAAATGACAACTTACTTTTAATTTTAAATTCGTACCCCGTATATACGGGCAACCAATCTTTGTTTTAAATTGAAATAAAAAGCCATAATGGAATACCTCGGTTAAGATTAACAATAGCAATTGCTGATTATTAGATAATAAAATATAAGATTAAATTTATCAATAAAACTGGGTTGTTTTATTACCTCTTACACTAAATTAGAAATAGAGATAAGCCTTCATTCAATTTAAAAATTATGAAAATTTTAAGAACACTACAATGTGGTTTTTACTCATTTACATGTCTTAAATAGTATGTAGCTTAGTTTACCAGGAGTGCTTTCTAATCCAAATACACTTTTCTAGTTGTGTTAAAATTGATAATAAAAACAGCAACCTGTTATGCTAAATAGTTGCGAAACTTTTACGAACTTTGCACAAAAGAAAACAAAGCGGAAGAAAACAACTTTCTAATATACACCATAGTATTGCTAGTGGGTAGTCGTAGTTTTTGATCACATTCATCAATCTGATTAATGGGAACTAGCCTTTATTTTGTTGTGCTTATCACAATCCACTATCAGTGTTTGCATTTTTCATTCATGTATCTTTCAACTTACTTTTATTTTAATGTAGTTTTTTATCTCGTAGTAACAAAGGGCATCATTCGTTTAACGGAAATTTAATTCTGTTGTAATAGAGTAGATTGCTGGCTACTTTCAAAGATAAAAACAGAAATTTCAGGAAAACTATTCTTTTTTTGGCAAAATACATTTCGTTTTCTTTGTATAGAAGTACTTTAATTAAATTATTTTGTGATGTAGGTACCTTTAATATAACATGTAAAAAAGTGCGCTTTGTTTCCGCTATTTAATAGAACAAAAGGTTAAAGTTACTTTAATGATCTGTTACATAAATAATAAAGTTTAATGATGGATGGGGTTTTTAGCCAGAAAGATAAGAATGTTATTTAAATATTTACATCTTAAAATAGGCAAACACAACATATACCGTCCTCATTAGAAAATTAGTATTTAAGTTAAAATAACGGCAAATTATTCTTTTACGTAGTTGATTGAAACAGACTGTAAAAATACATTGCTATATATTTATTGCAATTGAGGATTACAGGGAGTCCACAGGGCATATTTTAAGCCTGAAATATAGATTGAAAGTTTTCATTGAGCCGTATTTGGCGCCTTAAAAAACGCTTAAAATACATCTAATAACTGCTACAAATTAATAGCAGATTATGTTATTAGGAGTAAAAGTAAAGCTTCGTGTAGCGAGCCTGTATATTTACTGCTGAACTTCAATGAGGCGGTAAATTTGTGAATGAGTAAATAACACAAAGAAACTCGTACCAGAGTACACTCTTTGCTTTTATTTTTCTAGGTTTTACAAAGCAGTCTGTTGTTGACTACCTTGTGTTGCAGTTTGAGTAAAAAAGAAACTACTTCACGTGCTCACGTATATAAAGTACTTATGATGTGATAAGCGCGTCAACTATTTGACGTTTTAAGTAATAATATTATTAACTTGCACAGAAATTTAAAATTAACATAAAACCTCTCAGTAAGTAAACTACCTTACCTTTCACTTCATGCCTTACGTTACTTAACAGTTGGAATTACTCTATACCATTTGTAAGTATCAGATCTAAAATTGTTTGAATGATCAAGTTTGTTTAAGAAAATGTTAATTTATACATTAATGTTTGTGGCGTGCGTAATTTGATTTTGCTTATTTTAGGCTGCATTTTTGTAGAAAATTTTGTGCAACGTACATAAAAATTGTACCAAGGTTAAATGGGTATGGTACTGATTCTATTTTTAGAACCGAGCAATACCAAGCATGCACAAAGCCAGTGGTTGATTAGGAATGCTTATGATACTATTTCCAAGAATGTGACTTTCAAGAGATAATTATTTTGCTAGAACTAGTTAGATTTCGTGATACCAATTAATTTTGACCTTGAAGGGCTTGACTCAATTTAGCTTATACAAGAACCATTGCAATATGATACGAATAAATTTTCACTTGGATGAACTTGACACAATTTAGCCAACACAAGTCTCATTTAGCCTTGACCTTTTCAGCATAGCCAACTACCTCATTTTTCATGTTTCACGAACTGATTCTATTTGTAGATACACACATATACAGATACACAAATAGACAGATACACGGATACATAGATACACAGATACACAGATACGCAGATACACAGATACACAGATACATAGATACACAGATACACAGATACACAGATACACAGATACACAGATACACAGATACACAGATACACAGATACACAGATACACAGATACACAGATACACAGATACACAGATACACAGATACACAGATACACAGATACACAGATAACGCAGATACGCAGATACGCAGATACGCAGATGCGCAGATGCGCAGATACGCAGATACGCAGATACGCAGATACGCAGATACGCAGGTACGCAGATACGCAGATACGCAGATACGCAGATACGCAGATACGCAGATACGCAGATACGCAGATACGCAGATACGCAGATACGCAGATACGCAGATACGCAGATACGCAGATACGCAGATACGCAGATACGCAGATACGCAGATACGCAGATACGCAGATACGCAGATACGCAGATACGCAGATACGCAGATACGCAGATACGCAGATACGCAGATACGCAGATACGCAGATACGCAGATACGCAGATACGCAGATACGCAGATACGCAGATACGCAGATACGCAGATACGCAGATACGCAGATACGCAGATACGCAGATACGCAGATACGCAGATACGCAGATACGCAGATACGCAGATACGCAGATACGCAGATACGCAGATACGCAGATACGCAGATACGCAGATACGCAGATACGCAGATACGCAGATACGCAGATACGCAGATACGCAGACACGCAGACACACAGACACACAGACACACAGACACACAGACACACAGACACAGACACACAGACACACAGACACACAGACACACAGACACACAGACACACAGACACACAGACACACAGACACACAGATACACAGATACACAGAATCAATACAACTACCGTTTAACCTTGACCTACTTTTTAACATAGACAACAACCTGTCATTTTCGTTTCAATGAACTGGTTCAATTTTTAGATTTAGATGATATCAATACAACCAAGAGGTTGACTCAATTTATGCAATACAAGGACCATTTAACCTTGACCTACTTTTTAGCATAGACAATAACCTGTCATTCTTCTTGTTTCTAAGAACTAATTCCAATTTTTTTAGGTTTCTAAGAATTGTAGTATGGTACCAATAAATTTTGACCTTGAAAAGCTTGACTGATTTTAGCCAATACAAGAACCAAAAAGTGAATTAATTTTGATTTTAAGAGGGGGTGACCTTAAAATTTAATGCTACCACGTGACCTTCAAATTTTTTGTAATTTAAGTTACCTGCCAAAAGTGGTCAGAATCAGCTCTATATAACTACCTAAGCTTTATTATTCCGGCAGTCATAAATTAAATAGGCGCCGGTTTGTTTATAATCGCCAATATCGGGGTCAAAATACCTATATTCGAGTATTCCACACCTAAGTTCAAATAAACAAAAAACTTGCTTACCTTAAGTCGTATAAACCAGGTGGCACAGTAAATTAAAAGACTTGATCCAGCGTTTCCTGTAAAACTTTAAAATATTTGTACGTAATCAAGATAAAAGGACTTGCTAATAGACCAGCTGATCGATCATTAACCTTATTTACTCTAAGTTTAGTTTACTTTAAAACTTTGATGAAATTTTATATCTTAAAAAAATAAAATAACAGATTACAAATTATTACGTTAATAGCTTTCATCAAAATCATACAAAAAAATAAATGAACGTTGTCGCTTTAAGGTTGTGTAAATCAAAGATTTTAATAGGTAAATGATAGTAATCAAAGTAATATGTCTCTCAAATTTAGCACTTGGTAAATAAAGATAACGCGGTGGGACAGAAATGAAATCACATATCATATTACACTCAATAACGAAATAATACGCTCAAGATCATTAACACTATCTATAAATTATGATATTTAAAACAAGGAACAGGGTATCTGTACAGTTATCAAAACACAAACAAATTTCCTTCCGGAAGGAAGTAAAGCACGACCTTTCTTACGTAAAATTCTACTAATTAATTCAGGAAGAAAGCTTACAAAATTCCCAAGAGCATCTATCTTAATTACCTTAATTTATTAACAGCTTAAAGACAAAATTTCGTAATGTGAATCTTGGTATACAGTGATAAGAATAAAAAAATACACAATGTGTAAACGTTACGATCAACTGTAGAATACACTTGGCTAAAGTTATTTTAACCGCCACAAGGGCATTTATGCAATACCATACACAAAAGAAAGTGTATTCGTCCGCCTAACCAAATACAAAAAAAAAACTTCATTAAAATCACCAAAAATAAACACAGAAGGGTAATTACCTTCATTCGCACAAAATGATCGATCTAACTCTTTCTTTCCACCTCACAGCGATAAATGCACTTCCCATACAATCGACCCTTGCTGATTGATCGATAGACACAAATAACTGTTCGATCTCCTTCTGTGGACACGGTCTTAACGCAGTACGGCATCTTTTCTGTAGTGAATCTCCACTATCCGACAATTATTTAAATTATACCTGCACGAATTTAGTGGCGAAAACTAGGTGATCTAATAACTGCTTCATCTTGTTTAATACACAACATTAATTCATTTACAAAGCGTTCTTCGTCTTTTATATACACAAAATTTATTGTAGCGATATCTATTTACAACAAACTTTTATCTGTCTGAACAGCTGTAACACTCGAATGTACTTTCTCGATACACAATTCAATTTACCAAACTCGTCGATATCACAACCGCTAAAGCGCGATTTTACTCCAAAAATGGGGAAAGCACCAAAATAAACACTAACCATCTTCAATGGCACAAAAATGTCACTTCTGACTAACGAATAACGACACAAAAAGGACCTCGGGATGATTGAATCCTTTTTAAAACCCACACAAGGTGAACGGGAAAATTCCCTAATGATACATTGAAGTAACCCGTATAGAACGTAGGTAAATTCTGTGCACCCCAATCCTGCATTACACGCTCAGCGTTCGAACTCTCTCCTTTACAGTGTAACTTTAACTAACTAACCTAAAGATAAAACTACCCGAAAAGGTCATGTCATCTTTTTAATCGTCACATTAAAAAAATCTTCCATACTAAAGCTGCATAATGGACATTTTCCAGTTTTTCAATAAGAAATCCAGTTACTTAAGTAACTGAACTGGTAAACCCGAAAAAATGCACAACTATTTAAACGCGACCGAACCTTTCGTTATCAAACACGATAACGCAAATAAATTTATACCCACACCTATTAGATTTCTTAAAAACTCTCTACATCCATTATGAAACCCCATTCCTATTATCGAAACTGTGATAACAGGCTTTAAAAGAAATTCCCGGTAACAAAGTTTTAATTTAAAATTCTACATATGATATTTTAGATGTAATATTCGAAAACACATTTCAAAAAATGTCATCCACAAGTGACAGAAGCTAGCTTAAATTTTTTCGTATCAAATGCGGGAGGAAAACAGGAACTAGGAAGATGATTCCAGAGTTTGGGAGCCGTGTAGATGAATTTGGAATACGCCCATTGTGTACGGTAAGCTGAGGTTTGTGCTACATATGCATGATGTAAATGAGCGAGATGATATCAAATAATATAATTTATCAGCACAGTAGCAATTTAATATCGATAGTATAAAAAACGAATTGAAACTATGTTCCAGGGATTTCAGAAGTTAAAGACGTGTCATTTAGAAGCCTTGTTGCTCTTTTATGAATACGACGAACGAGCGTGTTGGGGAGGACCAACCCACAGGTGAGAATTATATTCTAGATGGGGTTGAATTTGGGACTTATATAGTAGAACAATCTATCAGTATGTAAAGTACTGCTTAGATCTGTATAAAACGCCTATTTTACAAACAGCTGCTTTGGTAGTTTACAGAAAATGACCTACCCGTGATGAATTTGAAGACAGCCATTTCCAAAATAGTAATAGAGTCTGAGTCTGAGTAATTTTTAATCGATCATTTTTGGCGGACACAAGGCACCATCGAGTCTTGATAGCATTAAATTTAACTCCTCACTCAAGGGTACGTTGGATGTTTTTGTTTGGTGAATTTGCCATTTTAGATTGAATCTGTTGATTTGAGATAGAAGGTGGATTACCGTTACGAGTAAACTGAGATGAACTACAATGCAGAGTGCTGTCGTCAATAAAGCAATAGGGCGGGCCAGTCCTTGAAGAAATGAGACCATTTATAGCAGAAAAAGTTAATACCATCCTCTTATGAAGGAAAGCCATTAACTACCACAGTTATTCGTCTCTTATCAAAGGAACTAAAAACCCAGTTGGTGAATGTAGCAGTTAACCCAAACGAGGTAAGTTTGGCAAGTAAACATTTATGCTAAGCTTGGTCAAATTCTTTTGAGATATCTAAAGCGACTACAACTGTTTCACCGGATTGTTCTAATGTATTGTTTTAAACTTGGGTCACATATGAGAGAAGATCACCTATTGAATAACTCCGCCTAAAACTGTATTGGTGGTCATTAAGGAGTTTCTTAGATTTAAGGAAAGAATGTAGTTGATAATTGACAACCTTTTCTATGACCTTAGATAAAATGATGGTAATATGTAGGTAGTTAGAGGAACCGGTCTTGTGGACTTTTTTTTGGGAATAAGTGGAACATTTGCTAACTTTAATGATGAAGGAAATTCCTCGGAAGACATCAATATGCAGTACAGTTTTCAACTTTTGCTACCACACTTTTGTATATGACTTCTAAACTCTGAGCAATCGTAGGTTAATTAGTATACTACCAACATTTTTAAAAATTCTCGAGTATTTAACCAAAAAATAGTAATCTTCGTTTAATCGTGCAATATTCTTTCCTTTAGGCAATATGGTGTTGAAGTAATCCAACCGACGAGGAAGCACTCACACAAAATCTCCCCTGGGTGAATGTATAAAACTATAATCCGCAAGTAGTGGAAATTCCATACAGACCGAAAACTGGACGCTTCTCACGAGAAAACGACAACGAGCCGCACGTGTGTCGATCAAAAACTAGATAACAAACCCCATTGTCCGAAATATCTCTTCCATACTTTCCCCAATAACTTTATCCATAAATGAACTGATCAGCATGTAAACTGCTTTGCCCAGCCTAGCTAAGTCAGAGATGGGGTGATTCGTAGAATAATTTATGACAACTACCCGATTTTAACAAACACACTATTTATTTCCTATTTCTACAATTCTAAATAATATGCTTAAACTATATTATATTTCAACTAAACATAAATTCTAAATAAAACAAACTCAAAATAAAACAAATTAAACAGATAACACAAGGACGCGTGCTCCAGGTGACTACTCTCTGAAAAGGTCCACACGGCTGCAGGCGGCTTAGAAGTTTCCCGCTGATGCTTAATATCTGTGGATCGGATAATTAATAGTAAGGCAGGATGAGAAAATATTCTAATTGTATTTTATTTATATATTTGGGTAATTAAAATATCACGCCAATCCGGTATTAATTTACTACAGGAAATTTAAAAGGAAAAGAAATCAATATTTTCTTACTATAAATTTTACGAATTTATATTAAGCTACTAGAGTAGTTGATATACGAAACAGATTTCATATAAATGTATTCCGAGAAAAATGTAATAGAACTGATAACAAGGGCAACGGCTCTTTTCTATCGAACAAATGTAGTTTACTAGGTGCTTTATTGATTTTCGTTTAAAATAAAATCTACTTTCATTTACGTAGCTTTTGATTTAGAATTATTTTAATTCTCCAAGAAAATGGAACATGATCTAACTATAGAAAAAGTGAACAAAACAAGAAGCAGTTAGTGGTTTTTTCTACGCCACCTTTAGGAAGGTGATAATTTCGTATCTCTTTTAAAATTTATAATAAAAATTTTATATTTTGTTTTCAATTTGCGATTTATTCTTATCGCTAAACAGACAATATACAGGAACGGGAGTACTTTTGAGAATTAAATCGGAATTTCTATTTTATAGAAATTGGTTTAAATTAATGGAATTTATTCATCCTTTCAGGAAACAATTCATAATACTTTATTAAGTATTCTGCATACGGAACGCAGGGTGTTTTGTATAAGTTAAGGGAATTTAATTAATCCTTTCGGGAAGCGGGTTATAATGATTTATGTAGTATTCTGGATACGAAACTCAGAGTGTTTCGTATTTAATAACTTGTGGACAGGATTGATAACGAAACGGGATTTTCTAGAGATTATTATGCGATTACCTGTCTGCAGGTTTTAGGCCGTATATATGTTAGGTACTTGGCGGTAGGATAGGATTAATTAATCAAACGGGAGTGCGCCTTTTGGTTAGTTAGAAGGACGCTATACTGAACAGGCGTACACCCTACAAACAAGCAAAGGTATAAATGTCGACACAGGCGTGCACCTTGCGGGCATTCCCCAGGAATTCTCAGTAATTTTTTCAGGCGACAACCTAAAAGCACAGAGTAGGATTTTGTGTAAAAGGATGTGTTTGTTTACGTTGGATATACACCCGAGTAAGTGTTTAGTGTACAGATATGTTGGTGTTTTGCAGACGAGATTAATTAATCATTCGCCAAGGCAGAAGAGAAATATTATAACGGAAAAATGGTCTGGTGAATATGATCGGAATATGTATAACTTGCCCCGGAGTGGGTCGGCGGGTAGAAATAACGGCTTCTGATTCCAACTAAGCCGGAATAATAGGAGTGAATAAGATAATTAATATTGCGTCGCGCTTCCGCTTATATAGACCGCGATCGAACGTGATTGGGCGAGATAATGGAGGTGGCATTTTGGTGGGGTCTTGCGTCGAAACTAACTACCGAAGAAGGGGAAATAATTAATTATTGTAATAAATAGAAACATTTTTAAGCAAAACAAACGGATAATTAAACAATTAATTCAAGTGTTTTTGAAAGGGTTTTTGGATCTCTACAAGCATGATAACAAAAAAAATTCAAGCCGAAAAACACTTAATATTGTTTCTTAAATTCATTACAATACCAAAACCATTTAATTCTCGACACGAATCCATTCCTTTTTAACAAAATTACGCAACATTTTAAAATAATATACAAGGAAAGCTAACATTTATTTAAAATGTTACGTATGATATCCAAACATACTAATATTAAAAAAAAATTCAATCACACGTAACAGACCTTCAACACTTTGTCAAGTTTCTATTTTAACAATACGAATCTAATATGTATGCACAAAAAATTATTAAACAGATTATTCTATATTCAAATGGGAATGCATTTAATTACTTTAAATTCAAGTGCTGTTATATCGTATTTTTAGTTCACAAATACCGGCCGCAATAGAAGCACCCAGTGACGTGCTTGGTGCCTTTTACAAATTTTACAATTAAAGCAATGTTTAAATATTCAAATATTTCTTACAGGTTTAAAATTTTATCGTAAACGATATTATATGACACGTTACAAATTGTCAGTGGCATATCAGGAGAGCAAATATACAAAAAGTTTCTCGGGCATAGATAGATTAGAATGTTACGTTACATGTACTATATGGTATGAAATAGTTTCACAATGAGTCATGTGCATGAAAGAAGAAAGTTACACAGTGCTTGTCCTGTCCGTACACGAAATTAATTAAGTTACGCTCTCCAGCTTATCTTCATCTCCATTATAAAGTAGTCTTTCACTTACCAAGTGGTCAAAAATATGAACCAAATCTCTAAGTGCTTAACGCTCTCATTTTTAAAATCTTTCACGATTACATGTCTAAACTATCTTTCTTGCGACTAATTTTTTTTTTGTTTTCCTATATGCTTTATTACATACAAAATTCTTAACATGTTCTTTGTGTTTTGTTAATGATTTTTTTTAGTTCGTGCTACAGAAATAAGTAAGTTAGTTAAGCAACTTTAATAATGGGTCGAACTGGAAGATCAGTCATCATTAATGTATGCTGACCGAAGTTTCACCCTTTTATATCTAACATATTACCAGTTATTGTCAAACAACGAATTAAAGGCCAAGATACGCTCCATCATGCACATCAACTTACTTGCACAAACTAAACTTGTACGACTTATCGCTGCGTTAGTGTTGACAAGTCGGCAGATTTATTAAATTTGTACAGACAATTGTTGGCTTGAATGGAATCAAACCTGCTAGATATTTTCCCGCGTGTACAGACTTGTCTAGAGATAAGTTGTAATGTGTGGCTGTTCTTGCAACTTATTAATTCAGTCTTGTATTGCAAGACGCAGAAACTTGTTCGTGCAGAGTGTATCCTTATGTAGGTTTCACATTTTTCAAAAACAAATTAAAAAAGTTTATTTAATTAGTAAATTTAAGTATGTCAGATCAACGGTTTATATCTAGAGACCTTCTCACAGATTTCATTAATTTATACAAAGAAAATCCATGTCTTTGGAAGGTAAAACCAAGGAATATTCGGACAAACAAAACAAAAATGCGGCTTATGAGTTACTCAAAATTAAAAGAGATAGATCCCCATGCGAATTAAGATGCGGTAATAAAAAGAATCAACTCATTGCATACTTGTTTCCGGAAAGAGTTAAAGGAAACTAGAAGTTCGCGTTCGGGTATGGGTGCAGAAGATTTGTATAAGCCCAATCTATGGTATTTTGATTTATTGCTGTTTTTGACTGATTAGGAGACACCGCGACAGGATGGGATGGATACCATAAATTAAAGTTCAGTACTAAGTGTAGGTATAAATTTATTTAATTTATTTATTGAAGAGCAACAAATTTGTTACGCTTCATATCAATATTTATAATTTTACTTTAACTTATATACATAGTCCTAATGAATCATATTGTTTTGCCATTTTACTTGACCTTCTCTAACTTCATTAGCTTCATGTGTAGTATTTCGATTATGTCCGCGTTGTAGGCCGCTTAAAATACCAAGTTCTACTCTCAGCCCTGTGTGAATTTCTAATTGTGTACAACCTTCTTCATCCAAGGATTCAGAAGGAGTATACAAACCAGAGCATTTTCTTCGCAAATAGTTATGTAAAACAGCACACGTCATTAATTTATACAAAGAAAATCCATATCTTTGGAAGGTAAAATCCAAAGAATATTCGGAAAATCAAAAAAGCGGTTTATGAGTTACTCATAGCAAAATTAAAAGGGATAGATCCCGAAGCCAATAAATAAAGATAAATAGTTATGTAAAATAGCACACGTCAATACCACTAAATCCATACGCTCAATTACTCAACGTGCTCTAGACAGACGATAGTTGAAAATTTTTCTTTCTCTTGACAAATCGCGCAAGCCAAATGGTTTCAAGAGATCTTTGCGCAGAGAAAATGCTTCATCTCCGATGAAAACCCACAGAATCTGAAGGAAACCATTTTTTCAGGGGATGGTATAGGTAATTGCAGTTCTTCGTTAACTAGTTTTTCATGAAATTTAGTGTTTTCAATAACACCACTATCTGAAACTCGACTATTTGTGCTCATATGACAATAAATTAGTTCATAGTTAGCGTTAGTAATAGCCATTAAAACTAAGCTATTGTATCCCTTATAATTCCAATAAAAAGAGTCACTGTCTTGTGGAGGGCGATATTCGTATGTGTTTACCATCAATGCTACCTAAACAATTTGGAAACTGCCATTTTTCTAAAAATTCTCTACCAATTTTTTTCCTTTCTACTTCGCTGTGTGGAAACTAGAAGAAAAGAAGAATGATCGATTAAAATACGTTTATATATAATTTTTTGAAGTCGATAAGGAAAACATAAGTTTATAATCTGCGGCATATTTATTTTTTTAGGACTACATCAACATCACCGAACATGAAGACTGTTCTGTATCCGAAAGACACCTGCGACCTTTATCGGCAACGCCATCCACGTCTTCATCAGCTTCCACAATGAGCAGAACGGGTATGAAAAGAACAAGTCAAACGAACTTGGATCGCAGCAATGCAATTTTAAATATTGTAGCAAATAAACTTCAAAATCAAGAGAAATATACAGCCTTCAGACATCATATGGCTCAAGAGCTTCAGGAACTGCCATCTGAGATGACCGTGTATTTAAAAAAAATTGTTTAACGATGCAATCTTCCAATCACAGATGGGAAAATTGAACGAAACTTCAAAAATCGTAACAGATAGCCCTACGAGATCTCGTATATTAGATACTTTTCAGTATACTCATGAAAGGGTTAATGTGCACATTGGAACTGAAGATGTAAGATCGGCAGAACATGCATCAGCCAATGAACAATTACAATACCTTGGAGATTATTTTTCAAAATGTAACAGCTATCCAGATTATTAATATACATATTGTTTTTGTGATGTTATTCTTAATAAAATACTTTCTTACTTACCTTCAAATATTCTTTTTTAATCCTTCGTAAATAGCTCTGCATGTATCCGGTATAATTTCACGAGGTGCTCGGCGAGATATGCCACATAAAAATTTTAAATCAGCAAAGCTTCTTCCTATTGCTGAGAAACATAGTGTTGCATTGAGCCTCGGAGCGTCTATCTCGGCCTTTAGAAATAAAGTTATTAGTAGGTACTCAGAATTGATATTTCAAGTTTCCTTAAAATTAACACTTTTCTCATGTTACAATTTAATGTGTTAGATAAGCGTCGTGTTATGCCGCAAATTTCTCACGATGACATTACGTTATACTCAATCTCTGTTTTTATCAGTGACATACATGCGATACCCCTAACAGTGTGATAAGTACTAAAAAGAATCGGAATTCACATTCGTATAAACTTTAATTGAAGTAAAATGGGTTTTCTTAGCAGTACGAATGTAAAAAGTGTAATAATTTTATTTTGCTGCACTTGTGTAAGTGAATTTACAATTTAAGATTCCCTAAGTTATATAATTATTTGTTGTAGATAAAATCTCAAGATATATTTACAAATAAATTAAGTGATAATATCTCCTTATGCTTAGAAAAAGCGAATCTAAATAAAAATGATATAATGGATCACTTATATGAAGATTATCAAATAGCAGAGAACGATTTAACTATGGGAAAATATTTAGAATGCATTGCAAAAAGGGTTGGTACCTTTTACGAAAATGAAAAATTAAATGAAAAAAAATTTCAGAAACTAATAATGAATATTATGAATAGAATAGTAAAGGAAAATATTTCAACAATCAACAAGCATAGAGTAGTTGACATAATTTACACGATTTGTAAAAATATGCCTAATCAAAATTTTAGTAAAAGAGTAATCCAAACGCATAACTGCGTAATGATCAATCTTAAAAGGCAAATTGCGCGTAGTACTAAAATATGAATTCTATACCCACTAGCTTAGAAATTATTATGATAATAAATCGTACTATTTTATTGAATTTTCCAGCGCTATCTTTCTAAGAATTTTATGAATTAATTACACACACTGTTGATGACCCTTGTAAAACTAGATTACAGGTTAAGAACATTTGAACTGTAATAATATGACAAGAATGAGAATGCTGAAGTGATTGACAGTCTATTCCCAGGCAATATACACGAGCCCGTAGTGCTCCAGTGGCTTTTGCCAAAACAAGGTTGAACAAGAAATGTGGAAAATTAGTTTATAATTTAATCTCACTCTCGAGTTATATTTGGGTAGATTATTTTTCACACATGTTACACTTACTCACTCCTATGAGTGGATTAAGTACGTTTCTCAACATAATCAAAACATTCCCTACAATATCCATTCGATGTTACATTAGCATTCAAAAATGTCAAGAAATAATCGACCGAATAAAACATGTATGAAAAAATTATACAATACGTATGTAGTTCTTATTGTGTAGTAGGGTGGGTCGAAAATGGCAAAAAAAATTTTTTTCGATTTGTTGGACGGGTAGTGAAATAAATTTATTTTACAGGTATCGAAAACTATACAAAAAATCTGAGCCCTGTCAATCAAAATTTGGCCCCCCCTCCCCTCAGAAAGGGGCATTTTTTTATAAACATAAAACACGCTCGGAGCAGTTAATACATTGGGCCGAGTGTTTTAACTAGCACTTGGAAAAACATTAGATATCATATGATAAACTTTAGCCGCGCCCCTTTAGCCTCATAGATCTGTGAATGGCAGGAAGGCTGTACTTATGTAACAGATTCTTATTTAAGTAAGGCTTTTCGCTTAATTAGGAACCCAAAGATAATAACAATTCTCCACTATAAAAAAAGTAACTTATATTTCCAAATTAACTGACCACGGAGAGGTGGCCGTACACCGAGCTCCACCCTCTTCCATTTTTATAGGTGCTCATTGCTTATTGCTTATTTTATCTTTCATTTTGTAATATTCGGCCTCGTTTTCAAATCATAGCAGCTGTTTCCTGACATCAAGCTTGGCTCTTATGTAACCGTCACTTGATTCTTGACCGCAAACAGTTTTCGATGCATCTGTAACACTTTTGACCATCCTTTCTACAACCTGCGCGTGGCATGGAAACTTGTCCAATTGAAACTTTTCTTCAGTTTGAAGCATTTTCATAAGGTCGTTCTCACTCAACACCATCGTTAAACGCGGTTCTGAAATTTCTGTTTTAGACCAGTTGATTAAGTCAATATAGTCGTCGGCAAAAAATTGTATGCTTGACGATTGAGTGTAACAACTTCTCCTGCTGCTTATGTGCTGTCTTTCATCTGTCATCCCATTAATATATTTTCAGGATACGCAAAGTACACATTACCTTTAAAAGACAATTGTGTTGCGTGGAAATTGTCCAGATAAATGTATCGAGTCCCACAAATGTCGAAACCCATTCTGAAGAAATGGTTTTGATTTTATCCTAAACCACGTTACAAATTCTATCGGAAGTTTAAAATTTTCGGATCTATTTTGGGTAGAGATATAAAGTCGAAGAATCCAGTTTACTGTGGCCAACTATCTGGAGTGCGCCATGTTCCACTTTTTATAGCTTCACAAATGTCAAGTAGGTATTTTTGATCAGAACTAAGATCTTATAATATTATTAGTTATAAAAATTAAACTTAATTACATTCACAAATAATAATAATGTTATAAGTACTGTTAATCTATTACTGTGTGTCTTAAATTTTACCAATTTCATAATTTTAATAATTTAAATTTATCTGTATACCTATTTTTACGTGACATCTGTGACATGTGTGCGTACGTTCGTGCGTGCGTGGGTGGGTGCGTGCGTGCGTGCGTGCTATTAATAAATAATTATAACTTTATTCGTGAGTTTAGGCAAGATTTTTCCTATTATTTAATAAACTCACTTTGAGTATGGATAGCTTAAATACTTATTTGAATTATAATTTCACAATATAATTATTGGAGCAAAATTAAACAAGTAGATGAGACGCATCAATATACCTATATAAAACTGGTAGATCTCATTAGCTCAATTACAATTTTAAAGTTAAAGGGGCACGGTTAACATTCAAATTAGGAATTTCAGTTTCTGTTCCAGTATTCTATAATGATAGTGCGATAATTTCGTAACTACCCCGAAAGAATCTTTTTACATTTAAAGAATCGCCCTTTTTGGGGGCATGGGGGCGGCTAATTTTTATTCAACGACGACCAACTTTTTAAACAAAGATTTCTATACCGGTTACACAACTTTTTTCACTAACCCCCTAAAATATCAAAAAAATTGTTTTTCGACCCACCCCATCTTGAAATTAAAAGACCCTGTATATATATATATATATATATATATATATATATATATATATATATATATATATATATATATATACTTTTTTTACTCTTGAACTAAAAATAAAATAATTTATTTGACTTATTATGATTAATTCTTTATTTCCCTGACTAAACTGAGGATATTCGTAGGTTCCTGTTATATCTACTATATTAATTTTATTTTACTTTTACAAAAAGTTTTTATGTAATTTTGATATATTTGATGTTATGTTATTCTACTAATATATTCAAATAGTTAGAATTGATGTTTTATTTATAATTTTGTTTGATACCCTGATTCAATTTAAAATTAGTTTACAATTTCTTATACTACTTATATCCAATTTCTTACTCTAAAACTTACTACTTTCATTCTCAGCCAATAACATTTCGCTGTTTACATATTTGTTCAAATATGCTCCTTAAATTTATCCAAACTTAAATTTGTAAATTCTTCCTATTTCTGTATCAATGCTATTCATCCAATTCAAAATTATGTTACTCTTTTCTCATTTTAAACACTAATTAACTTTAAACCTAACAAATAACTTAAAATTAAAAACTAACTAGTTACAATTATTTTTCATCAATTCTTTATTTGAACTATTGAACATTTAACTCTAAACAAAAATATTAATACTACTTATTCGAAAAAAATTAGTCAATTAAGTGGGCCCCTGTTCCGCCATCTTGAAAGATATCGGAGTGAAATTTTGGGATTTGCTTTTCCAATCTGTCTAGTTTTAACTTCTACATTGAGATTGAAGTCTCTTTTCTTTGGCCTATTTTCCTCATTTTTTTTAAATGGCACACCCTTTATTTTATTACAGATTTGAATAGCATTTTTTACGGGTTTTCAATAGATACTACTTTTTACTACCAATTCCTAAGTTTTTTTTAATTATTTAGTGATAAATTTGAAAATTGTAAACATTTTTCATTTTTGTTGAATTTGTCACAATATAAAATACATAAAGACAATATCATAATTCCAAGAAAAACGAAAATGAAACAATGCTAATTGCTATAAAACCGTGAAGCTATAGGATTATGACAAAATTCAACATTTTGCACTATAAAAGAGCAACGCTTAATAATTATTTATTCGTAGAACTGCATAACTATACACTTTAACTTAAAACTTAAAATGGATGTAAAGAACACCATGAATTACAAATTTTACGTTAAATTTTCAAAAATGTTTCCATTTGTAGCAATGCACATTGTCAACCGCCTAGTAAAGGTTGCTTTGACATTTTGAAGGGCGCTTCTTCGAATACTTCGAAAAGCCTCAGTAATTCGAAATTTCACATTAGCTTGTGTAGTAGGCAAATCCTCCTCTTTCACATATCCCCACAAAAAAAGTCTAGGGGAGTGTGATCGGACGATCTCTCTGGCCAAACAATGGGACCACGGCGACCTATCCAGCGATCTTCGCGCGAATTTTGTAAAAACCGACGTACTCGCTTATGGTAGTGTGGGGATCTATCATGTTGGTAATACATAACTTGTACAGTATGTAGATTCACATTTTCAAGGAACTGTGGCAAATCTTCTTGGAGGAATTGCAGATGTCTTTCGCCTGTCAGTGAACCATCGAAAAAGAAAGGTCCTATTACATCAGTATTGATAATACCATGTAACAACCCTTTTTTGAGTTGTATTGAAATATACCGTAATTTAAGGTCTTTCATTCGTTCTATTGTAAATATAAGACAAAGTTTTTAATTATTGAAATATAGATATGTGGTAGGCAACTTAATTTGCATATCTTCATAGTGCATATTTTCGTAAAGGTTTATATTCCCACTTCAAATTTAATCCTGCCCATATCTTTTGCGCAGGACTACATCATCATCTGACCTCCTCCTACTTCCTAAGCATCCATTTTTCCACTTCCTGATGAACGTTAAGAGAAGCAGAAGGTTTTTTTGGGTTTTCCCTAAATTTTGTGTGAAAGTGCCATTAATTTGATGGTAAGATATTTTAACGCATTATACTAAAAATTAATACATTTGCTCTTTTCAGGCACTTTTATTTTAGTTCAGTTTTATTTGTACTTTGATTACATTTTAAGTACGCATTTAATTTTACTGTAGCGTACGCTTTCATTTTATGATTGCAATTTTTACTTGAAAATTTCAAAGAATGCATTAAACGGATTATTCCATTTCCTGAAGACAAATTTATAAGAAGGATAATTCCAGTGTTGGGTGTGGCTGATAACATACAAACATTGTTATTGCAATAAATTGCGCAACATTACACAAGGATTACGTCATCTTAGTTTGCAATTCTGCATCATTTTTTATAATACCAGGGATCCTCAAGAAGATTTTGTATATATTGTACAGGTATTTAATGTTTAATGATTTTTTTAGTATTTTAAGGTTTTTACAATTAGTTTTTAAGATATATTTTATTTAACCCTAAATTTTAACTGCTAATAAACATAGTTGCTATTTTTTATTGTTTTACATTTTGATAAATTTGTAGTGTAAAACTCGGTTTAGTTATTCCGACATTATTAAAAAATAACTTGGCGTCCGAAATCATTTTTATTCGTGTTACATTGCATTTTTATTATTTAAGTTAAGTGAAAATAATCGAGCAGAATTTGAGGTAATTGAGCAAATCAAAATTATTGAATCGGCCCACTTGAATTTACCGACTGGGACAAAGGCATTATTTGTGGTGAATGGTTAGTATCTCCAGTTAATTTAACGATTTGTATTTTTGTAGAACATTTTTACTATTTCATTATTTATTCATTTATTATTAAATTTATTACACCATTTACACCACTTTAATTACAACCACCCCACACATGCACAGTCCACTGATGCTAGTAATCTATTTGTCGTACACAGTGTGGATTTTCAACAGAGTAATAGTGACTATTATGTTTATTAACGACTCCTATGCTACTAAAACTTGCTTCATCGCTAAATAGCATAAAGTCAACAAAATTGGCTTGTTGGTTAATTTTGTCCAGAATAATATTGCAAACTGCGACACGAGTTGCAAAACCTTGCGGTCGTAGGTTTTGATGCAAATACAAATGGTATGGGTGATATATATGTTGGGTTATAATTTTTGTATTGAACTTTTGCTCAAATGTACTTGTACCGCAATCTGACGAACACATACGTGAGGATTTTCTTCTAAATTTAATAAAACTGTCAAGTCGTTATCTTCGTTTACAACTGTACAATTTTCCACATCTCTTTTTTTGTACATGACATTTCCTGTCTCTTGAAATCGTTATCGAAGAAATTGAAAGGTTTCAGGTCTTGCATGTCTGCCTAAAGGGAACTTTTGTTTTTAAATCCTAGATTCCAACAAATAGTTCCTTTCAGTTTGTCCCAAAACATAGATAATATTAATCAGCTCTTCTTTTGAAAAATTTATCACACTAAGTAAAAAACCAAAAAAGTTTATAGTTATACAGTTCTGCGAGTAAATAATTATTAAGCGTTGCTCTTTTATAGTGAAAAATGTTGAATTGTGTCATACGCCTATAGCTTCACGGTTTTATAGCAATTAGCATTGTTTCATTTTTGTTTTCTTTGAATTATGATATTGTCTTTATTTATTTTATATTGTGACAAATTCAACAAAAATAAAAAAATGTTTACAATTTTCAACTTTATCACTAAATAATTCAAAAACACTTATGAATAGGTAGTAAAAGGTAGTATCTATTGAAAGCCTGAGAAAAATGCTATTCAAATCTGTAATAAAATACAGGGTGTGCCATTTAAAAAAAATAAGAAAAATAACATTGAACAAAATGGACCACCCTGTATATGCAAAGAAAAGAGTCTGCAATCTGAATTAGAAGTTACATCTAGACAGATTGGAAAAAATGTTCCAAAATTGCAAAGAAAAGAGTCTGCAATCTGAATGAGAAGTTACATCTAGACAGATTGGAAAAAATGTTCCAAAATTTCACTCTGATATCTTTCAAGATGGCGGAACAGGGACCTACTATATGACTAATTTTTTACATATAAATGTCAATAACTTAAGAACCGTTAATCGCAGACCCATAGTACCTTATATCATTTTGGTCAGCATTTAACAGAGAATTCAAATATATAAAAATATATAAGGTGTTTCATTAAAAAAACACAAGTTTGGTGTAGTATTCGAAAATGGGACACCCTGTATATACAAAAATATTTTGACAAGATGCTCCTCGTTATTGACTACAAGATTTTTTATTAAATCAACAGTATAGGCGTGTGTGGGTACGATTTTTTAACTACACAGGTATGGAAAAATACTATCGTGGGCCTGACCTATAATAAGTAAAACAAAAAGAGTACAATCAGTTCACGTGCTAAGAGCTGAAAAGCGCTGATTCCATACATGCGTCTTTTGAGTAGGCTAGTATCAATGACACATTTAATTGCTAGTGTCAACGAGAATTGAAAATCAGTGTTTTTGCAAGTCCGACACAATACTCATTTATTCCACTGAAGAAAAAATACAGATTTATAAGTGGTATTATTCAGGAAGCACTGCACAAGAAATAATGGGATGGTTTGCTTTTTCCTTTGAAAACAGGCCCATTTCATTAGAAAGTATGATTATGCGTACTGTTTGTAAATTTGAAAGATGTGGATGTTTAAATAATTGTAGAAAATGCCGTAGCATTGATGGTAATGATGGTGAGCATCCTGGTCATAACTTAAACGAAGAGAGCGAACTCCAAGAAATTGCAGTATGCAGTTTAGCAGAAACTAATTTCCCGTGCTATAGTACAAAAATTGCTGAAGAAATGAATATTGAACCAAGAACAGTTCGCAATATCTTGAAAAGGAATAAATACCGTTGCTATAAGTTACAAACTACACAAGAAATATTTCCAGCAGATCATCAAAAGCGTATGGAATTTTGAGAAGATACGAAGAATCGGGCTCATGAAAACGAAAGATTTATTGAAAATATTTTGTTTACCGACGAGTGTTCTTTTAACGTACATGGTCATCACAATCCGTCTGTCGCTGTTGGTTACTCTCGGAAGAACAAACACATTAGTATTCTTTACCGGACACAATACCCGCAAAAAGTTAATGTGTGAGCAGGAATTTTAGGCAATTATATAATTGGTCCATTTTTTATCAACGGAAACTTGAATGCGTAGAAATATTTAGAACTGTTGAGAAACCGGATAGTTCCAGTTGTTCAACGCCTCAATATAAATTTTGATGACATTTGGTATCAAGAAGACGGCCATCCTACTCATACTGCAATAAGAGAACAGTTTTTGGAAACTCCGTTCCCTAACCGTATTATTAGTGGAAAATAACTGCTAATACTTTGGACGAACTTCGAGTCAAAATTACAGACTCTGTAAACAGCATCAGTCAATAAATATTAGAAAACACCCGAACTGAATTTTATCACAGATAGGGTTACTGCCTTGGGCAAGGTGGTCTTTTCGAAAATCTTATAAAGTAGTTTTGAAAAAAGTGTAATCTCTTCATTTTTAAAAATAGTTGGTTTTTCAATAAGAATTATAATGCTAAAGTTAAACCTTAAACTTAGGTTATACTATCAATGTAAATGTTGATGTTCTTGTTTGAAGCTCTCGTAAGTTTCTTCTTGGTTCTTCTTACGAGTAGTAATCGAACCATGTCATAAATTCGCAATTACAATAAACTTAAAGTGTAAAGTATATACTTAATAGTTTGAAAGAACACGCGACTTTTCAACATCATCTTATTTGCTTTAGTTTCGTAAGAAATGTTGAAGCTAGATTGAAAGAGACTAAAGTAGTTCATATTTTGTGCCTACAGTATGTACAAATGGTAACATCGGTAAATTTATGTCTCTCTCACACTCATATAATGCTTATTGGGTTTCTTTCTAGCTTATTAGAATTCATACCCGCAATAATGTTTTTCCATACCTGTATAATTAAAAAATAATTGAGAATTTCCGTTTTTCTTCCACTTTATATTTACTTCTCAATTTTTGAGTCACAAATTTATCTCATTTTACGTATACATTTTATCTTGATAATAATACATGTTGTGCTGAATACGTGAAGAAATAAATGTTATTAAAAATAGTGGAATTGCATCAATTGTTTGAAACTATTGTTGTTTTATAGGTTATTTATCTCCTTAGAGTTCTCTAAATACAAAACGAAAGTGGCTATATTGCGAGGGCATTATCTAACTTTTATGTAGACTACAGCGGCGAAGAGAACTTTAAACACATGAGGCGAACTAGAACGTCCCCCATAACTAACGAAGGCAGGACAACTAATTTTGCGTTGGAGACGTATTTCCACTTATCAAGTATCAAGTTTATATCAAATTCTGTGAGTATCGTTACCCGATCAAATTGCGCTGGCATTGTACATTGCTTATAAAGTAGGCTGATTGCCGACTAATTAGAGTCTAGGTGGGCGGGATCGTGGTAAGACGTAAAATCTCTGTTACTTTACTTCAAGCACTTTACACTCACCATGAAAAAACTCAAAATCGAGAACGAATGGTCTTACAGTGCCACTACAATCTAAACTTATCTTGACAATTATTTTAAGCTGAGATATTAATCTTACGAGATCGTGGACTGCAAGGTGTTTGATTACTCGGTACTTGAAGATCTGAATTCTTCAATACAAACCTCGTATTCGTTTAAATGCAAACAAGTGCATTAATTACTTTTTGTAAACACAAGTCCAAAAATATTAACAATCCCAACTGAACTATTCCATAAATTTATTTTTGGTACAAAATACTAAATACATAAACGATGAATAAATTTTGAATTGAATCTTATTTTGTTAGAATTACTCAATAGCAATAAAATGAATGAACATGAATATGCCATAACGGTGAATAAAATAAATCGTAATTGTCTATACGTGAATCTACCTTTTTAAATATATAACCACGGTAGCTGCTAAAAATTATGTTATCTAATACCTTATCATTCAAATGATTAATCTGTGTTTTACCAAAATATGCTTTCTTACAAAAGAGAATACAAAAACATACAACTGATTACTGATAAAACGGTAGCTTTATGCTGTTTACTTGCATATATAAGGCAATAAAAATCGATATACAATCAAACCGCACAAGGCGTCGTGCAGGCCTACCTAGGTGAGCGGGTATTGAGCCTAAGCCCCTTCGCGCGTAAGAGTTTTGTGATTTTTATTACAATCTCTTAATTTCCAAAAAAAAAAGAACTTAGCGTTTTTACGCTCATTGTTCCGGCATCGTGATCTTCGCCGCTTCGGAATTAGATCTGTCACTGCTTGCATGCAGATAAAACGAAGAAGCGGTCATCAGTAGAGGAGCCACAGCCTTGCAGCAAGTAGGAGCCGGCGGAATACAGCAGGAGGGAAGAACGTAAATAAAGTAACATCCAGGACACCGCCACCGCCAACTATAGGATTGACGTCGGGTAAGACAATAGTTGCCGTTTAATAAAAAATACTTTTTAATTTATTTTAATTTATTGTTTTATTTTAACACTTGTTTTCCTCCTTTTTCTATTTGGGTCTCTGATTTCCAAGTGTTTATTCCTCGGGGTGTGAGACTGCACCTTGGTGGAGACCCGGCCTTTCTGTAAAACAATACCTATTCTTCTTAAATTTTCAAAACCCGATTAACAACAACCGCGATGGTTAAGCACGGTCGCCATAACGGCTGTATCCCCAACCCCCGTGCCGCCCGTCCACCTACACCTACACTCACAACACACACATACGCACACACCCTCGCCTCGCCACCACCATCCTCTCGTACTCGCTCCCAATCAAACGACTCGTCCATTTCTACCTCATACACACACTCCTACATCTCGACACGCTCCTCCGCCTACACAAAACCACACAAACCCGTACACACACAAACCCGCACACTCACACAAACCCTCACAACCACACAAACCCGCCATCTAACCCACACTTTCCCAGCCACCTGCACCTGCCGTGATTCCTACACCCACTTCCCCTAATCCTAATCCTACCCGCTCTCAATCCTTGAGGTATTGCATTCACAATATCCCAAAAACCATCTCCACTCAAAAATCCCTATTCACATCCCTTAACCCCCTACACCTTTCCTGGTTAAACTTAATGTTTAACCATAACCACACCTGTCTCCTAGAGACCTCCTGTCCCTTGCCGGATGGTACACAGCTTAGGCTGCAACACCATTTCGGTGATTCCACCATAACCCTTACCCAACTATACGGTCCCCGTCCTTTACAACACCACTCCTAGAACCCGAGATCCTCGGTGCGATCGATCTTTCACAAGTGAGGAAGGCCGTTCGCATCACCTTCAAAGCAACCAACACCCCCACATCCCTTATTCGTGTCATTACCTCTTCCCAAACCACCCTAGAGTACATCCTCGCACGCGGTGTTGTCATGTTCGGGCGACACTACACTTGCGAACCCTCCCTTATCCCTTAACCTCTCCCTAAGTATTGTTTCACTTGCACGCAGATGGGGCATACCGCTGAGGAGTGTCCCACCCGCTCTATCCGTTGCCCCAACTGTGGCGAAAGACACAGATCCTCCTCATGTAAATCCACGGCTAACCCAAGGTGTAGCAACTCCGGGGAAGCTCACTCTAACTTCTCCTTTAAGTACCGGAAGCGCGGAAACCTCCCAGTTCTCCGTCGAAGATGGCTTCCCTCGAACCTATCCTGTCTTCTGAAGATTCCGACTCAGAAGACACAGCCCACCTTAAACCCTCTCCCGACACCGAATCTCTACCCGTAAAACACTTCCTCATCCACTCCCTCTTCCAAATGTTTCCCGACCGGCGAGGTAGGGTTGTCGGCCCCCTAGACTATCCCGAAGATTCTTCCAGCGGAGGATCATCATCTGCGTATCCGGTACGCGGATGAAGGTCGCCGTAATCCGCCAACCCAATCCTTAACTCCTTCCACAATGGATATCCTAGCAGGGACAGTTAATGCCAGGGGCGTTCGTCGGAAACGCCCCTTAAACACTTTTCACAAACACAATATACACGTACTTTTCATCACGGAAACAAAACTCACACCCAGATTCACACTTAACTTCAACACATTTCACACCTACCTAAACGATAGTCAACACGGAACCGCCCTCTTAATTAAAAATTGCTTCCCATCCACTCCATTTCAACTTCCTGCGCACCTACAGCATCTCTAATGCGTTGCTGCGACGGTGCACTTTCCCACTCCTATAGTATTTATTTCCTACTACAACCCGCCCGGCCACAACACCCTATCCGACGACATTTTAATCTACGCCTCTAGCCTCCCTAATGGAGTCATCCTAGGTGATTTCAATGCCCGGCACATCCAATTCGGTGACACCGCAACTAATGGCAACGGTAACAGGGTATTTTCCGCTCTGTTGCAGTTGCCGCTCTTCGAATAGCCAACATACAGCCAACATATTTCGAACATTTAGGTGCCTCAATATTAGTTCATATCATAGTTTCTGAACCCATAGATCACTGTTTCGATTGTGAGTGCCTTCTAGGCACCACGATCACATCAAATCATATACCCCTACTGGTCAAAACTTCATTTTGTCCAGATATACCTCCTCAATACACAGTCATTAAAGATTGGAATGTGTTGTCCGAACACATCTCCAACAACCTTCCTACACCCAATTTTCAAACGACCCAAGATCTCGAGAGAGCCATTAGAGACCTAACTTTCGTAATTACGGAAGCGGTCGATATCTCTGTACCACTAAAAAACATCGACACTTCCCGCAAACCGCTCCCACAACACATTGTGAACTGGATCAAAGAGAAAAGACGAATCTATCGTCAATTCTTGCGATCCAGGAACCCGGCCCTCAATACCGAATACAATAGCCTTAACGCCTTCATCAGGCGAAGACGACTGGACCAAAGCCACCTCCCAGCTAGATTACAGTAATAGTAAACTCTTCTGGCAACAGTTCGGTAGACTGACCAGAAGAAAAGTTAACTCTAAATCCCACCTAACCGCCTAACGCCCCACCAGGTCCACACATATTTCAAAAAGGGAAAAACTCTGCCGCAGGTCATGACGACCTAAATCGTAAAATCATCCGTCATTTATCCGACCCAGCCCTCCTATTACTCTCCAACATCTACAACCAATGCCTAATCCTATCCCACTTCCCGACGGACTGGAAATCGGCCTCCACCGTCATGATACCCAAATCCCACGCCGACCCAACCTCACCCTCCTCTTATAGACCAATCTCCCTCCTGAGTTGCCTCGGAAAATGCTTTGAGCAGATTCTAGCCAGGCGACTCAGGGACCACCTAGAATTTAACGACCTCCTACCCAATAGCCAATTCGGCTTCCATCCCAACCGAACGTGTCACGATGCCCTTGTTGAAGCTGCTTACAGAGACCACCAGAGCATTCAATCACAATTAATGCAATCTGGCTGTGTTTCTAGGCATTAAGCAAGCATTTGACAGGGTCTCGCACGCCGGTCTCCTTAACAAGATCCGTAACCTCAACATTCCCGACCCCTTCTCCACACTCCTACTCTGGTACCTGACCAATCGGTCAGTTCGGGTCAAAGTAGGGAAAACCTCAAATCCTTTCCGACCTACAGCAGGCGTACCGCAAGGTTCTGCCTTAGCTCCGATCCTCTATATTATCTTCGCATCCGACATTCCCGAAGTCACACAACCCGGAGTAGTCGTTGCACAATTTGCGCATGACACCGCCTTCTGGACGGTTAATCGGAACAGTGAAACGGCCTCCCGCATCATATCCAAAACCCTTCGGAAGTTCTCCGACCGGGCGAACCGGTGGAGAGTCTCCGTCAATCCCACCAAAACCCAAACAATCCTCTTCCGACATCCTAATTACATAACCCACAATTGGCTTCCCGATGTACAAAGAACCCTTAACAGGATTAGAAACCTACTGGGCGCCCTCTGGGGTAGAATCAGAGGTTGCCACCCCAAAACACTACAACACACTTGCAAAACAGATATTCACCCTGTTATGGATTTCCGAGCACCCATATACACGAACATAAACCCCAATCACCTTTCCTCTATTGCTTCCTGTAAACGCCGAATACTCAGACGCATACGCAGGCTACTTCTCAGGTACCATAGCGACCTCACAACACAACACGCAAACGTACCAACCATCACACGCAGAATCCAAACACTACAGAAAAACTTTGCGCATAAAAGAATCTTCGGCGACACTATCCCTACCAAAGAGAGCCTTACCACACCCTACAACTACTGTTTTCTCCAATTCCCACGAACAAAACCTAAATTAAAATTTAAACATCCCCCGCGATCCTTACACAACTCCTTGACCTCCCCGAGGAGATAGAAGATTCCTTAGACCACATCCCATATGACCTACGCATCCCCCCGTCTATTCGATGACGATCTAACAAGAAACCGGACTACGAATGTAATAATCACACTAAGGACTCTACACCCCACTAAACAGTACACACACTTAAGCCAATTAACGCATTATTAAATATTAAATAAATAAATCATTTTTCTTTTTTTTACACCAAAAATTACCACATCTCATGATTGTAAACTATACAATAGCACAAAACATCGCAACACCAACAAACATGGACCGACCAGGGCTGAAGAGGAGAAGGACTCCTGAACAGTCTAATAATAAGATATATAAGCTATAAATAAATAAATACTAACCATAAGCATGAACATACTAACAAAAGAAAATGCCATAAATCAAGTAATAACACTCGATCCAGGAAAAATTGTCTCTAGGCGCCGTCATAATCTTAAATTTATCTGGAATAAATAGTCCTAGGCGATGTGTTAAGTTAAATCCTACATGACTGTGGAAGATAGTATTGTAGCCTACTCAATAAAACCATACACAACTCAAGTTCACACACACTTAACTTTAACAGGGTACGCTAAATTTCGTCTCAGAAAGCTTAATACATGTCGATTCAATTTTGAAAAGCTTTAAGTTCAATTACGCACCTTGTATAGTTATAAAGTCAAAGTAATAAAACGGTATCTGGATACTTTCTAATTTACCCTCGTATACATATAGATTAATATTTCTAACTGTCATAAAAATTCTGAAATAAATAAATATCATTGCGTAGTTCCTGCATCATACATTTTATATCATCAATATTATTTAAATAGTTTCTCTTTAAAATGTATGTAAACATTCACCAGCATGAATGAATTGCAATAATTCAAATCTGAAATTTCTGCTTAATAAATATCTTTTTATCAGTATTATGTTTAGTGAATGCGTTAGACGGGAAAGAAATACAGACTCGAATTGATCGCAGTTAAAACAAAATATATGGCGATCGGCAAGGCAAATAATAGGGCACCTAATTTATACATAGAAGATCAGTTATAGAGCGAGTTGAACAGACTTCATGTCTAGGATGTATGTTACACGAAAGCTGGGACCACTCAAGAGAAATTAGGGAGCGAATAGAAAAATCCAGACGGTCTTTATGAAAATGAGGAATGTATTCAGTTTACAACTGCGTATGAGAATGGTAAGATGTTACATTTATTCAGTTCTACTATTGGCGGCCAGGCCCGGACACAGCAACCACATGCAAGAGGATTGAAGCTTTTGAAATATGTACAGAACACATGACGAATGAAGAAGTCCTGCTGCTGTTTTGGTTTTTATTTTCCGCTTGCCGCATGCGTTTTCAGTAGCTTTTTGTGTTTCTTTTTAGCTTGTTCCACGTTTGTGTAATATTTTTTCATCTGTTATCACTCTACTTAGTCCTTGTGCTTTCTTCTCTGTTTAGGTTTTTCTTTGTCTCTCGTGTTCCTTGTGTCCTTTTCTGAATTAGTACTAACCTTAATTTGCAGCTGACCACTTTGGACATCTGGACTCTGACTAGGATTTATTCCCCCAATTATTTTCCTACGTGTACTTAAGTTTCCATGCGTGTTCATAGTAAGTGTTATTTATTCTCAAGCTATTTTGTGAGGAAAAATTAATTGGCATTTTACCATTATTGTTGATAACACCCTCGTTGAATCTCTGCTTAGTTTCGGGTATTATTTCTTGCCGTATGCATGCATTTAGATCTTCCTTTACGATAATGTAATCTTCCGAGGGTATGTTATCTACTTGTCTTCCTTTACCCGGGCTTGGAATCAGCACAAACTCCGGCTACTAAGTTCATCTATACAAAATTCTAAACGGACTTACAAAGATGTTTAAACCCTTTTTGTGGTGCGTGTCCGGCAGCTGTAAAGGTATCTAAAAATAATGCTGCAAAATCCATACCCTCCCTAGTCATTGAGTAGAAATCCGTGGCATAAGCAAATTCATGTTCTAATCTTTATAACACTCGCAATGTTAGGTGACTATTAGATCTAACACTCAATACACATCGGAAGTTTTCGGAGTATATGTCAACCTTGGTATTGATTTTTCCATAAAATATTGTTATTCCTTTTAGTTATAATTTTAATGCCACATCAAGATTTTGCAATATTTTAAACTTGAGTGATTTTACATTTGTGTCAACCGTGAAGACTATATGTACTATTTCTTTTAAACTACGTTTATTTATCAACTACTCAAATTTTGTAATCAAGTACCAAAACTTCAATTAAAGTGCTAACTTTATTCAAATTCTCCTTAGTAAGCAAAACAGTATATGTTACTGAATAATCGTTTTCATATTGCTGTTGTGCACCCTAGAAATATTTGTACTAACTTCTAGTACTTCAAGACCTCCTAATGTTCAAACAAAATTACTTTTAACATGGAAGTAAGCATCAATGCGGCAATTTACGGTAATAATTCTTATAAAACGTGAAATTTAAGTACTCTAAATTTGTATGAACAAAGGGATACCTCCTATAAAATGCGATTGAAACTCGAATTTAAACTCCAAAAAGAGTAAAAAAGTATTTCCAGAATATTATAGAAAGTATTTTGCAAAAGAACTAAAACCTAATTCAACTTTCCTCACAGTAATCGTTAGTTTTAGTACGTCATAAACAAGCCATGACTATTTTATTATAAGATATTATAGTCTCTATCTCTTTTCTAAGTTTTCAAACAATTTTGAAAAGAATATTATAATCCATAAACCTATACGTCCTTATGAGACAAAATTTTATATAAACCCCTACACTTACACCATAAGGTTATTAAACTTTTTACTCAATTTAAAATTTAAGACAAAATAAACATTTGTACAGTTTTCTACTAGAATTTTAAGTGAAACGGAATTGTTTGGTTATATGATTGCGCAAACAGCTTAATACCAAATACCCAGATTTATATTGTAGATAATATAATTGTTGTGCTTGGTTTGACATAATTAAGTGTACCTACATAATGTTGTTTGTCAAAAGTATGCAGCTTTAAGTAATTACGAATTTTAAGTTTTTATTATACTTACGGTAAGCCCCGATGCTCAAGTTTATGCAAAGTTATTAATTGGAAAACATTTTTTATTTTAAGTTTATTAAAACAGATGTTGCTATTGTCTCCTATACCAGATGGCGACTTGGTCGACGCTACATAAGATTTATTACACCTACTTAATTGTAAGGTCGAATTATTCTCTTCCTTATTATATAAGAGATACTGTAAACTTTTAACCTCAATCTCTTTTTCATTAAAACAGTGGCATCTACGTTACGTAGATGAAATGTTTCTGATAATTAGGTGATACTTCAGCTATCATTGGAAAACAAAAATTATATTGTTTGGTTTTCTATTAATCTCTATTAAAAAAATTGCATCGCATCGACGTTTCCCTAACAGTCATGTACTGTGTACGTTGATAACACTGCACAGAGCGGTAGAATTTTCAAATTTCGCTGTTGGGATTGCTTTGGCGGTCCTATTATCCGATATACAGTGTGTCCCGATTTCGTTGTTTTTTAAAGATATCTTTTTTAATTATTAAAGATAGAGGTTTGCAGTTTTTACATTCACGTACTACTTTGTTGACCTAGATCTCATGGCAAAATCCAAAATTTAGTATCTTCTTTTGTTTTAGAATTATAACCAAATGTCGATATTTCTACACTTCTTTCAAGGTCTTATATACGGTACTTATATGTTGCGAAGTGCCGAATTCAGTGGCGTGCTTAGAATTTTTCTAGGGGGTGCGGTTTTTGAGTAATAATATATTTTTTTAAATAGGAATCTTAGTTGGCTTGGCAACCATCAGGTGCAGTTCTTTCTTAGCTTTTCAAAAATAGAAATATACACATTAGGCATTATGACGGTTTTGATAAACCTCATAGGAGGAAATTCAGGCTTGACAGATCTGGAGGTCGTGGCGGCCATAACACCGAACCAAATATTGCAATCCAACGATTTGGGAAACGGTTTTCTAAGTAATTCCTCACTGCCAGAGCATTATGAGCCGGGGCATCGTCTTGTTGAAAACAAATATTAGAAAGATGTTTTTCAAGAATGTGTATATTTATATTTTTGAAAAACTGGGAAAGAACTGCAGCTGATGGTTGCCAAGCCAACTATGATTCCCATTTAAAAAAATGCGAGTTTGTATTATTACTCAAAAACCGTACCCTCTAGAAAAATTCTAAGCACGCCACTGAATTAGGCAATACATAAGTACCATTGACGAAATATATCAGTATAATAGTATTAAGCGAGGTATAAGACCTTGAAAAAAGTGTAGAAATATCGATGTTTGGTAAGTCGAAAACAAACGAAGATACTAAATTTTCGATTTTGCCATGAAATCTAGATCAACAAAGTAGTACGTGAATGTAAAAACTGAAAACTTCCATCTTTGATAATAACAACGATATCTTTAACAAACAGCTAAAACAACGAAATCGAGACACACGGTACGTTCCATTTTAACTTCTTTTTCATTATGGTATGGTTTGGATTTGATTTTCTCTAGTGGCATTTGTTTTAATTCGATTAGGAAAAAAATTATGCCTTCAGTTAATACTGTATTTCTAATTAATAACATAAAATTAAATAAAAAGGAAAACGTTAGAAATGAAGTCCTGCCTTATTCTGCTCACTCAAACTCCTCGCCGGCTGGTTATTTCACTAAAGTTTCCTTCAATAAACACCACAATTTAACGGCGGTTTGGTAATAAGCGGGTTGAAAAATGTAATAATGCGTACTAACACACAGCAATTTTAACGGCGGTCGCGTACAATACCAATGAAGCGATGCCACCCAATTTCGAACGTTAATAGGAAAGTACCTATCGCAGTGCGGTGTAACTTCAATTTCTCTTAGGCGCGAAATGTTTGAATAATTAAAAGAACAAAAAGGAAGACTTAATTTTAAATTGATTAAATTTGAAAGAGAATTAATCTAAAACTTAATTAAGAGTTTATATCAGTTCTACACACATGAAGACAAAATTTACATCTCTAGCAAAGTACATGTCGTAGGATCAAAATCTTACTCGAGGTAAACTTTTTATTTATGTATTTAATAAAATTAACAATAATTTAGTTACATATTTATTTTTGAACTTATTCGTTCATAACAAAAACTTATAATAGTTTAATTAAAGGAAAATATTTATAAGAAAATTGAAAATATAGAGCAATCATAAAATTGAATAATAAATTTGAGACGAAACAATATTTAAATCTGTGAGAATAACAATAAGCGCATTTGTTGCGTATTTTCTTTAATTACTGCCACAAAATTAATATTAATAGTATCCTGCAACATTGCTTAGGTATTTAATGTAAACCATAACCTTAAATTGCAGTGCCTTGGGATTAGCTCTTACTCAAGCAGCAATCTTTCTAAACGACTAGAACCTTAATCCAAAACGAGTTGGAATGGAATGTATAATCTCTAATGATGGTTGTAGAATATCGGCAGATCATTGTGAATTAAATTATCGTTACGTTATATATATATATATATATATAGTATATATATATATATATATTATTATTTAGACTTCCGTACACCTAGAATTTGTTGAACGATTTTATTGAAATTTTCATCAACGATGTCTTTCATTAGAGCAAACGATTAAAATTTTAATAAAATCTAGCTATTGGTTTTTTTTTCCTTTGCACTTAACAATAAATTTGATGAAATAAACCAATCAGTGTGTAATTAACTGTCAATTTTGCAAATTGTTTATTCACAGTTTCGTTCTGAACTTGGGAACAATGCCAAAAGTACGTTAACATCAACTAAGAGAAATTGCTCGTCGTGTAAACTAAATTGCTACAAAGGTATTGAGATGTTGGTCCAAATGGTCTGAGGAAGGGGTGCAACAACGTCGCCCTGGATCTGGACGTCCCCATAGGACTACAGATCGTAAAGAACCTCGCATAACACTTTTGGCCACAAGAGACATATTTTCAACAACTCGATTGATTGCAAATCATTGAATGAGAGGCGTAGGACCCAGAATGTCAATGTCATTTGTTTATCGCCGGATAAGGTCTTATGAGCTGCGTTCATATCGTCCATTTTTATGTCTTCCCCTTACACCACTTCACCGTCTACGCAGGCTAGAATGGAGCCACGGAAGAGCGAATTGGGCGCAAGAATGGCATCTAATTGTGTTTACTGAAGAGTCCCGATTTTGCTTGTGGGTCCACGATGGTCGTAGGATAGTCAGACGGGTACGTGGAGAACGTAAAAACCTAATACTTTTTGTGGAACGCAACACAGCCCTCACACAAGGAGTAAAGATATGGGGTGCAATATGTTACGGTAGCAGATCACCCTTGGTGTTCATTGATGGCAACTTAAACGCCGCTGGTTATATTGACAGTGTGCTAGAACCCGTTGCTCTTCCATATCTTCAGGGGCTGGAAAATTCCATTTTCCAACAGGATAATGCGCGCCCTCATACGGCAAGAGCTATAACACGTTTTTTAGAAGAAGCTAACATTGCCGTCCTCCCATGGCCTGCTTGGTCGCCTGATTTGATGCCCATTGAATATGTATGGTATGAGGTCGGTAGGCGATTGGGTAATTTACCACAACCTCCAGATAAATTACATGATATCCGGCTACGGATTCAAGAAGCTTGGTTTGATATACCACAGGCAGCTGCAAATCACTTGATTGATAGCATGCCACACCGTCTAAATGAGTGCATTACAAATCGTGGCCGAGCAACTCATTATTGAAAAAAACATTTTTAGTTTTTGTTCTAAAAAATTTCAATAAAATCGTTCAATAAATTGTAGGTGTTGCAATTTTTTCGGAAGTTAGATATGTATAATGATATATAGTATATATATATATATATATATATATATATATATATAAAATGGTGGGCCACCACCAACGCGTCTCTAGCACCCAAACGACTGAATTTTTCAAAATCTGTTTGGGCGAGAATTTAATTTAGGACTACAATCTAAAATTATTTATTTATTCAGGGTGATCTACAAGTTTTATTTAAAGTTCATTATTAAATGGAATACCCTCCTTTTAAGTATTATAGTATAAGGTAAATAAGGTTTCAAAATTTTGAAAAGAATATTATAATCCATAAACCTATACGTCCTTATGAGACAAAATTTTATATAAACCCTTACACTTACACCATAAGGTTATTAAACTTTTACTCAATTTAAAATTTAAGACAAAATAAACATTTGTACAGTTTTCTACTAGAATTTTAAGTGAAACGGAATTGTTTGGTTATATGATTGCGCAAACAGCTTAATACTAAATACCCAGATTTATATTGTAGATAATATAATTGTTGTGCTTGGTTTGACATAATTAAGTGTACCTACATAATGTTGTTTGTCAAAAGTATGC
Source organism: Vesta saturnalis (assembly GCA_036346205.1). Taxonomy (NCBI): domain Eukaryota; kingdom Metazoa; phylum Arthropoda; class Insecta; order Coleoptera; family Lampyridae; genus Vesta; species Vesta saturnalis. Next base: position 2,437,404 of record JARFJB010002548.1, on the reverse strand, counting down.
AGCTTTAAGTAATTACGAATTTTAAGTTTTTATTATACTTACGGTAAGCCCCGATGCTCAAGTTTATGCAAAGTTATTAATTGGAAAACATTTTTTATTTTAAGTTTATTAAAACAGATGTTGCTATTGTCTCCTATACCAGATGGCGACTTGGTCGACGCTACATAAGATTTATTACACCTACTTAATTGTAAGGTCGAATTATTCTCTTCCTTATTATATAAGAGATACTGTAAACTTTTAACCTCAATCTCTTTTTCATTAAAACAGTGGCATCTACGTTACGTAGATGAAATGTTTCTGATAATTAGGTGATACTTCAGCTATCATTGAAAACAAAAATTATATTGTTTGGTTTTCTATCAATCTCTATTAAAAATTGCATCGCATCGACGTTTCCCTAACAGTCATGTACTGTGACGTTGATAACACTGCACAGAGCGGTAGAATTTTCAAATTTCGCTGTTGGGATTGCTTTGGCGGTCCTATTATCCGATATACAGTGTGTCCCGATTTCGTGTTTTTAAAGATATCTTTTTAATTATCAAAGATAGAGGTTTGCAGTTTTACATCCACGTTAATTTGTTGACCTAGATCTCATGGCAAATTCCAAAATTTAGTATCTTTTGTTTTCGAATTATACCAAATATCGATATTTCTACACTTCTTTCAAGGTCTTTATACGGTACTTATATGTTGCAAGTGCCGAATTCAGTGGTTTTAGAATTTTTCTAGGGGTGCGGTTTTGAGTAATATTTTTTTAAATAGGAATCTTAGTTGGCTTGAACCATCAGGTGCAGTTCTTTCTTAGATTTTCAAAAATAGAACTACTTCTGAAAAATATCTTCTAAATTTTTTACAACAATGAGAATTGCACGCATTAGATTCTTTAAAATTCAAATCGTTTTATTGAACCATTCGGTTGTATAGACAGTTTTAAAACCTCATAGGAGGAAGTTTAGGCTTGACAGACCTGGAGGTTGTGGCGGCCATACACCGAAACAAATGTTGCAATCCAACGATCAGGGAAACGGTTTTCTAAGTAATTCCTCACTGCCAGAGCATTTGACCGGGGCACGTCTTGTTGAAAAAATATTAGAAGATGTTTTCAAGAATGTGTCATTTATATTTTGAAAACTGGGAAAGAACTGCATCTGATGGTTGCCATAACTATGATTCCCATTTAAAAAATGCGAATTTGTATTATTACTCAAAACCGTACCTCTAGAAAAATTTTAAGTACTCCACTGAATTCGGCACGCAATATATCAGTACCATTGACGAAATATATCAGTATAATAGTATTAAGCGAGGTACATGATGTAAAAAGTGTAAAAATATCGATGTTTGGCTATAAGTGCAAAACAAAGGAAGGTACAAAATTTTCGATTTGGCATCATGAAATCTAGGTCAACAAAGTAATAGGTGACTGTGAAAACTGCAAACTTCCATCTTTGATAATAACAACGATATCTTTAACAAACAGCTAAAACAACGAAATCGAGACACACGGTACGTTCCATTTTAACTTCTTTTTCATTATGGTATGCTTTGGATTTGATTTTCTCTAGTGGCATTTGTTTTAATTCGATTAGGAAAAAATTATGCCTTCAGTTAAAACTGATTTCTAATTAATAACATAAAATTAAATAAAAGGAAAACGTTAGAAATGAAGCCCTGCCTTATTCTGCTCACTCAAACTCCTCGCCGGCTGGTTATTTCACTAAAGTTTCCTTCAATAAACACCACAATTTAACGGCGGTTTGGTAATAAGCGGGTTGAAAAATGTAATAATGCGTACTAACACACAGCGATTTTAACGGCGGTCGCGTACAATACCAACGAAGCGATGCCACCCAATTTCGAATGTTAATAGGAAAGTGCGTATCGCAGTGCGGAGTAACCTCAATTTCTCTTAGGCGCGAAAAGTTTGAACAATTAAAAGAACAAAAAGGAAGACTTAATTTTAAATTGATTAAATTTGAAAGAGAATTAATCTAAAACTTAATTAAGAGTTTATATCAGTTCTACACACATGAAGACAAAATTTACATCTCTAGCAAAGTACATGTCGTAGGATCAAAATCTTACTCGAGGTAAACTTTTTATTTATGTATTTAATAAAATTAACAATAATTTAGTTACATATTTATTTTTGAACTTATTCGTTCATAACAAAAACTTATAATAGTTTAATTAAAGGAAAATATTTATAAGAAAATTGAAAATATAGAGCAATCATAAAATTGAATAATAAATTTGAGACGAAACAATATTTAAATCTGTGAGAATAACAATAAGCGCATTTGTTGCGTATTTTCTTTAATTACTGCCACAAAATTAATATTAATAGTATCCTGCAACATTGCTTAGGTATTTAATGTAAACCATAACCTTAAATTGCAGTGCCTTGGGATTAGCTCTTCTCAACAGATTTTTAATATAGCCCCATAAAAGTAATCTATTGGAGTAAGACAAGGCGATCTTGGTGGCCAATGACATGGTCCGTTCCTTCCAATCCATTTATTAACAAATTTCCTAGTTAAATAATTTCTAACTCTACGATCAAAGTGTGCCGGTGCCCCATCTAATTGTAGCCACTTATTCCCTTTAATGTTTAACGGAACGTTTTCGAGAAGTGTCCAGAAGTCTCGCTTTAAAAATCTCAAAAATTTTCTACCATTTAAATGACCATTGAAAAAGTATGGTCCAATTACCTGATCTCCAATAATTCCTGCCCATACGTTTATGCTCCAACGATTTTGGCGGTCAACAGTATTAAAAGCATGCCTATTCTCGGTATCATTATAGTGAAAATTATGTCTGTTTACCAAACCGTTGTTGTGAAATGTTGATTCATCAGTAAACAAAACGAAATTTAAAAAATCTTGTTGATCCCCTATTTTTTCAATTGCCCACAAACAGAAATCTATTCGTTGTTGAAAGTCATTGCCATACAAATTTTGTTAAATTTCTATGTGATAAGCATGAAATTTGTGTTTTTTGAGAACTCTTCTCACACTTCCTCTACTTAAATCTGTTTGTCTAGCAATTACTCTAGTACTAGTGTGGGAATTTTCAGCGATAGATCCTAATACTAAAAACTCACTATCTTCATTGCCAGTTACCGGTTTACTTTTATTAGGTTTTGGATAGTCAGTGTTACCTGTGGCTCGAATTGTTTGTAAAAGCCTTTCAAAAGCTCTCGTATCAGGACGGTTGCGACCAGAGTACTTTTGGGCATAAACCCTGGAAGCCAAAAGACAATTTTCATGGCATTCTCCTATGGTCAACACCATATCCACACTTTCTTGCACTGAATATTTCATTGTAATGAAAAAATCATCAATAGTTATAAACACTGTCGTATTTTGAAATACGTCAATATGACAGAAATGTTTATAATTCAAAGAATTCTAACTGATCGACATGAGTTAATGGCGTAATTTCTAAAAATGTAACAAATACACTAATTTCTCGAAAAGTATTGAGGTAAGGTATAGGGAACCCTAATACAGTTCGAAGTATTGTCAAAAGACCATTCTATTCCGATAAAAATTTCTTGGGCGTTGTATTTAAAATAACAAAGATATTTAACTTTGAAGTTTGTTAACTTTACGCGTTATTCTTTGTATTTTATAAATTATGATTTGAAACAATAAACAACAGAATACGTACTTCCAAATATCCTTATCACGATGACCTAGATTAGATTGTCTCATCTTTTCTGAATCGAAAAATACTTGAATTTTTTGACAACCCTACATTTTCAAAAAATGTTAAATATTTCAGAAACTGTAAGGTTTAGGTATAGGGAACTCTAATGAAAGTCTACCTTATTTTTACACCTTATTTCAAAAAAAAATTAAAAAGGAGGGTATTCCATTTAAAATAATATAACTTTGATAAGTAAAAAGTTTGTAGATCACCCTGTATAAATCAAACCAATTTTAGATTGTAGTCCTAGAAGGCTTACATATTCTCGCCCAAACAGGTTTTGAAAAAATTCAGTCGTTTGGGTAATATACTATTCAAATTAAACACCCTCAAAGAAAAGAAGAAAAAAACAAAAAAAGCGGAATTCCACCGAGAAAGTGCAACTGCCTGAAAATGTGATAGTACTCCGCACACAGCAGCATAATGAGTAATGCCCCACCAATACAACCACCAACACCAGCTGAGGCTTTATTAGCCCAACAAAATCGATGTCTGCTACAGGAAAAACAACTAAAAAGGCAAAATGAGCTCCATCCTTTGATTGCGTGGCAGCAAGCTATCGCTGCCATTAACGCTCTCCAGAACAATATTAACCAGATATTGTTACGGGTACAAAGCCTAGATAAACCTACGGCAGATCCCAAAGCAGAGCAGATAGGAGAGGAAATAGTCGAACATTGTACCGACGAAGAATAATTAGCTAGAGAAACAAGTCGGATAGTCCAAAAATTGAGGAAAAGCAAAAAACGAAAAGCATCTTCCACCCCTGAAACTGTCTGAAAAGAAAGCTCCCTTACCACCACCAATTAACCATAGTCAATATTAAAAACTATGAAGAAATACACCACCTACTACAAGAGACTGGAGTCACAAGTAAAGTGGCCGCTTTTAATAACGATACATTTAAAGTAAAGGTACAGGATACAGACAGGTGCAGATGCTTCATATTTTCCCTACGTGAAAAGGGTATAAAATACTACACATATGAAGACAAACAAAATAGGTTCATAAAAGTTATCGCTAGAGGAATACACCCCACTTGCCCAGCAACATTAATCGGAAAAGACCTACAGAAAAAGAGATTCAAACTAGAAAAGGTTAACCAAATGATGAAAAAGGAAAAAAAAAGGAGACACCACCTTAAAGCTCTTTTCGTGATACATGATAGCGTTTAAAAAAGAAAAAGAAATTAAAAAAATATACGAAATTACAGAAACTACTGGCTTAAAAGCCAAGATAGAACGACTGCGTAAAAAGACGACCATGATTCCCCAATGTAAAAAATGTGAAGTATTTGAACTTACCTAAGATTTTTGAAATAACGAACCTAGGTGTGTGAGGTGTGCAGGACCCCACCTTACTAAGGAACGCTCCGTGAAGAAACCTGCGAAACCTAAGTGCGCCAACTGCGGGGCAGCCCACTAGACAAACTATCATGGGTGTATCGCAAAAGCACTTCAAAAATGAAGGAGAAAGACCCTACAAGAGAGAAAACGAAACAACCAAAATACGAATAATGACCAAGAAGCATAAATAAAGAAAACTCAGTAGGAATCTCCCACCTTGTCTAAGGCTAGTTCAGCCATAAAAAACAGCTCACAAAGTACCAGCTAATCACAATTAGCAACAGGTAAAGTTCAACAAGGCACGAAATAAAAAACCAACCTGGATGCCATTAATAAAACATTGCAAGCAATTATTGTAAAACTCCAAAAACAAGAGAAATCCATAAATTCTATTTTAACTAGAGTTACTAAACTAGAAAATAGCAATAGGGCCGCGCCCAAAACTAGGAACTAAAAATGGGTACGTCCATTAGAATAGCAGCTTGGAATGCCAATGGACTACTCCAGCACGTGCACGAATTGGAACTATTCCTGGGGGTGCAGAAATTAGATGTATTTCTGATTTCGGAAACCCACTTCACCAAGGAAAGCTAGCTGAGAATAGAAGGTTACAAACTATATCACACTAATCACACTGACAATCCAGATAGGGGCTGAGCAGCGGTATTAATTAAAGAAAATATTAAATATGAGGAAGAGAATTACGACATTCGTGAAATACTAGTTGCAACATAACGCAAAATATGTAAATATGGCAACAGACCAGGGCTCCTGCAGAAAAAACACTGCTACGCCGTAACGTAACTACCTAAGGATCAAATCGGAGTCATTCAAAATGAAACATTTTCTGAATTCTTAATGGGTTTAACTGACCATAAAGACGCGGAATACTCTCTTTGGAAAGCAACTAATAGACTAAAAAGTCCATAAAGTCACAATCCCCCTATTTGCAAAGAAGATGGAGGATGGGCAAGGAAAGACGGCGAAAAGGCGGAATTATTTGCCGAGCACTTGGAAAACACCTTTCAGCTCCACCCTGCTGACGACAATGAAATTCTATCCGAGATAGATAGAGTTGAACGCAGAGATGTTGACCATGTAACACCAAACGAAAAGAAAGATTCAAAGGAACCTTAGTGATAGAAACGCGCCCAGATGTGATCTAATCAGTGGACTAGTGCTCAAAGAACTCCCAAAAAGGGGAGTAATGAAACTCACGCGCCAATTCAATTTAGCACTACGACTACAATATGTACCGATGCAGTGGAAGATTGCAGAAATCATGATTTCTAAACCGGGTAAACCTCCAACGAGAAAACGTCATACCGACCAATATCACTACTACCAATGATATCCAAACTGTTTGAGAAGTTGTTTCTGAAAAGACTGAAATCAGTCATTGAGCAAAAACAACTAATCCCGATTCCTCAATTTGGGTTTCGGGATAATCACTCGACCATTGATCAAGTGCATTGCATCAATGATGTAATTGAAAAAGACTAGAAGAGAAAGAAATATGAACCAGGATATTTCTAGACGTGACCCAAGCCTTTGACAAGGTATGGCACGAGGTCCTCGTGTACAAAATAGCTAAAAACTTGCATAAGCAGATGAACCGCATTCCCAAATCATACACCTCTGAGCGCCAATTTAGAGTGAGATATGCCAAATAAAACTCCGAACTAAGAAATATTGGTGCAAGTGTGCTGCAAAGAAGCGTTCTTGGACCAACTCTGTACTTTCTCTACACCAGTGATATTCCTACTAGTGATGGCGTGACAACCGCAACATTCGATGATGACAATGCAGTACTTGCCATAAGCAACGAAATAGAAGCAGCTACCAACAAACCATGAACATCCATCAACAACGTCATTTTAATAGATAATATTACCACTAACGAAGATAACTGCAAGTGTTATTGAAAAGTTTAGATTGCATAACTTTAATATACAAATACACCATTAAAAAGCCCAAAAAAGATAAGTATTTTATTAAATGAGGCGAAGTCTACCCATATAAACTTCACTAACAAAAAATTAGGTTATTTACCAATAGTAATTAGCCAACAAATTATCCCTCACGATGCCACAGCGAAATACCTGGGCACGACACCTAACGCCCAGCTCAGGTGAAAAGCGAATGTAAAGAAAAAACGCGATTTAACCCTAGAAGTCGTAAATCGGGCCTCTCAGGCCCGGAGAGATTTTAGTTACCCATAATTTGCTTAAAATAACTTCAATCGGCTTGAGCATCCAGATATGCTCTTTATTCAACACACTCTTAATTCAAAGAATATTGAAGTGTATTTAGAAATCGAAAAATAAATCTTTTCCATTAGTACCCCGTATTTACATAAACTGGGCCTCCGAAGGCCGTGTACAACTACTTCCTATAAAACCAGTTTCACGGCTGATAGTTATTATAATTTGTCGAGCAGTGCTGCGCGGAATTGTACGTGTCTGTGGAAGTTGAAAACTGCACTACTGCTGGGTATATAAAAGTAGGCGCATCTGATTTTCATTCAGTTGCAATAAAAGTTACATATGATAATGGCGCCAAAAAATAATGTGAAAAGCTGAAAGTGATGTGTCAGAAGAAGTAAATGATGACACAGGAGATACACATTTCGAATAGGTTGCTGACGAGTATTCCGGACCCAGTTCTGATGATGTTGACGATAATTCAGAGGATGATGTTACCTATGTAATTCTTCAACGAGTAGTTACATTGCTCAAAGTGGTCTGAATTGGAGTTTGGAATCTCCAACAAAAAATAAAGTCCAACCATACAACATTATTTGGCGTGCGCCAGGACTAGCAAGAACACATATGACTGCAATACCAAATGAAGTGTTTCATTTATTTGTAACTCCAGTTATTGTACAAGAAATTGTGAACTGTACTAATTTAGGGGAGATATGTGTTTACGGAGCAAATGGAAAACTGTCGAAAGAAGTAATTGTTGAGGAATTTCTTTCATTATGTGGTTTACTTATTCATGCGGAGGTTGACAGAAGCTGAGATGTTCCTGCAAGATAACTGTTTTGTAGTAAATTTGCCAATCGTATATACCGAGCCACAATGTTCGTATTTGGCTTTGAAGAAATACGAAGATTCGTCAGATTTGACTGCAAGAGAACTCGGAATGCTCGCTAGAAAACTGATTAGTTAGCAATGGTGTCCTACGTTTGGGATTTATTCATTCAACAATGCAAAACCTGCGTCATACCGGATACTAATGTAAGTATTGATGAACAACTCGTTGGGTTTAGAGGTAGATGCAGATTCGTTCAATGTATGCCAAGTAAACCGGCAAAATATGGACTTAAAATATTTTAGATGTGTGTATCTAAGTTTTCTTATGAGTAGTACTGAGGCACCTCAACTTTCACTTTTTGACATCATTTGACCTTGGGATTCCCCACGGTCGCCCACGTGGGGGACCGCATTCTCCACCCTTATTTTTACTCGCTTACGTGTAGGACGTATTTTTTCACCGTATTTTTTACACACCCGTGTGAGACCGTATTTTCAACCCCTCCTGGAATTTTCATCCCAAATTATTTTTTACATACACCCACGTGTGAGACCGTATTTTAAACCCTTTCTTTTCGAAGACCCTTTTCAACCCTAATTATTTTTACTCGCTTACGCATAGGACGTGTATTTTCACCCCTATTTTTTACACACCCACGTGTAGGACGTGTTTTTTCACCCCTATTTTATGACACCTCACGTATAGGACGCGTATTTTCAACCCTTATGGTTTCTTTTCGAGGTCAACCCTAATTAGAGCCTTTTTTGCACATGCTCACGCGAGGGGCTGGGACTGTTCTTGGTGCTGGGGGCTGGACCTGGACCTAGGTCTTAGGCTTGGAGTTGGTCTTAGGGTTACTTTTGATTGTCATCTAATTAAGGTCCTTCTGGCTATATTAAGAACAGTGCCCCTGGAGGTTGCACACGCATACAATGTTGGAAATTGCATAAAGATTTTTTATTTAGTCTATTGTTTTAAAATGGTCAAATGCTATTGGATGATCTTTTACCTATACGTATTTTCTAATAATGATGTAAAATAGCAGCTGTGTTAAGGATTAATCTTGCGTGGGGGAATTTGAATGACACTAAAATTTAATTATAGAACACTTATTTTATTGTAAATGTCATAATTATCCCCAGTGAACTATAAAAAAAATTACTGACATTCCTAATGAAACAAATTTTTATTAAGTTAATTAATTACATAACAGCAATATTGTCTTCTAAAACGAATATAAAAAACATAGTTTACCTGCATTGGAATATGTTTAATATCCATCCGACCGTTAAAATGTTGTACGCCTTAATGCTTAGATGTGTTTTATAACTGTAATTAAACATCTGTAAATAAATAAAGGGTTAACACCACACTTACCAGTTCTGTACTTAAAGAACGTTTTGAGGCACTACTTTACGAGTGATAGTCACTGATTTTGTGCTGCTTTTCAAACTAAAAAACAACTTTCTAGGTTGTATAAAACTACCTATTGATTTCCCCATAGTGTAAAACATACAAACAAACCTTATCTTTATCGAACTTACTGCAAATCGTACTTACCTTTCTCTTAAAATAAATCGGTTTGAAAAATATTCATATTGTACATACGGACACACAAATTGTTTTATAAGAAACCATATTAAGAGTTTTGGAAAGTTACATGTTTTAAATTCCACAACAACATGTAGTAAGAAATTACTGTTCATGTTTACTTTAGCTAATTACCGTGTAATTATATAACTTTGTTAAATTTAATAATCTAATATTGATTACCAATATAATATAAATAATTTCTTTTTAAAAAACACTAAATCATAAATTTTATAACACGATTTTTAAAAACACACATGCTGAATTAAAAGAAAAAAACAATGGGGTTACTTCTTTTTTTTACAGGGCTCTTGATTAAAACAATTAAACCTGATTATCTCATCATTTAGAATTAAACATGTACTAAAATAGTTTTTTTTACAAAATCAAACATAGGTAAATTACGTAATCTAAAATATAGAAACATTAAGGTATAACGTCCACATACATCCGAATGATAGTCTTGTAGTATTGTTTTATTGTATATGAAGCATCGGGAATTCTTCTCTAGGAAGCGTAAATGATATCCTAGCGGTGCTCGTCCAAAGGAATCAAAATACTCTCCATTACCATTTTCGTCAATGTAGATAGTGGTCCTATGCTGACCTGGTTTGTTTGCAGGATCCGCGTTTACGATAATTGCACACGCTTCAAATCTTTCAGCTCGTACGCAGAAGTTGTACCGTATTCACTTCCTTCAATTTTTATCTGCATTCTGTTTCGAGGCTGTAGTACGTTTTCTAATACATAAACAGAATCTTCAATACTAAAAATTTGTTTCATTAGGAATGTCAGTAATTTTTTTTATAGTTCACTGGGGATAATTATGACATTTACAATAAAATAAGTGTTCTATAATTAAATTTTACTGTCATTCAAATTCTCCCACGCAATATTAATCCTTAACACAGCTGCTATTTTACATCATTATTAGAAAATACGTATAGGTAAAAGATCATCCAATAGCATTTGGCCATTTTAAAACAATAGACTAAATAAAAAATCTTTATGCAATTTCCAACATTGTATACGTGTGCAACCTTCAGGGGCACTGTTCTTAATATAGACAGAAGGACCTTAATTAGATGACAATCAAAAATAACCCTAAGACCAACTCCAAGTCTAAGACCTAGGTCCAGGTCCAGCCCCCAGCACCAAGACCAGTCCCAGCCCCTCGCGTGAGCATGTGCAAAAAAGGCTCTAATTAGGGTTGACCTCGAAAAGAAGCCATAAGGGTTGAAAATACGCGTCCTATACGTGAGCTGTCATAAAATAGGGGTGAAAAAACGCGTCCTACACGTGGGTGTGTAAAAAATATGGGTGAAAATACACGTCCTGTGCGTAAGCGAGTAAAAATAATTAGGGTTGAAAAGGTTCTTCGAAAAGAAAGGGTTGAAAATACGGTCTCACACGTGGGTGTATGTAGAAAATAATTAGGGATGAAAATTCCAGCAGGGGTTGAAAATACGATCTCACACGTGGGTGTGTAAAAAATAGGGGTGAAACAATACGTCCTACACGTAAGCGAGTAAAAATAAGGGTGGAAAATGCGGTCCCCCACGTGGGCGACCGTGGGGAATCCCAAGGTCAAAAGACGTCAAAAAGTGAAAGTTGAGGTGCCTCAGTACTACTCTTATGCTCTGGATGGTTTATTTTACGTTAGTCGCCTGCCCTGAGCACCTCCACATAAAAACCTGTGGCTTGAAGTAATACAATGGCATTTATAATTCTGTCTCAATCTCACGATGGACAACTTCTTCACTTGTGTTCCGCTAGCAATTTATCTGTTGGATAAAAATATTGCTTTTGTGGGTACACTACGCCAGAATAAGCGTGACATTCCGACAGAAATGACAGCCTCAAAAGATCGTGTAGTTTGCTCTTCATTGTTTTGCTTTCGAAATAACGTATCCGTGGTAAGTTACGCACATAAAAAAAACAAATGCGTAATTTTACTAAGCACCATGCACCACGGCGCATCTATCAATGATGACGCTAAGAGGAAGCCTGAAATCATCACTCATTATAATAAAACAAAGGTCGGTATTGAGGTCATGGATCAAATGATGTCGACATACACGTGCAAGAGGCAAAGTAATCGATGAACATGATTGATATTGCATCACTCAACGCATATATAGTCTTTACGAAGGAACATCAAAACTGCAACATAGGAGTGACTAGCGATACCACATATGCAGAGAAGATCTACTATCCCTAACCTTCGGCGTTGATATATCTAGTCCGGCAGCCGCTCAAACAAGTGCAACAATTAAGGGAAAGAGATGCTCAGTGTGCCCGCAAATATTGATCGTAAAAGCACAATCATACGTATTAGTTGTAAAAATGATATCTGTAATGAGCATAGTATTAGAATGTGCATTAAATGCTTCTCCAATCCCTAAAAAAATTTTAAACAATAATGCTGACATTCATATTTAATCTCACGTTTGTAATGTATATGCATAAATAAATAAAGTTTTACTTCAATAAGTTTGTATCTGTTCTGACTATACGTGATTTTATGTAACGGGTCTCAAAAGCCCGGATTATGTAAATGTCGTTATTTTATTGGTTAAGTATCCTACGGTTAAGAAAATGCGGTTGCTACTAGGAAGAAATTCCGAGTTGTCACTGCATTTCAAGCGGTTTGGATTTTCGGTGTGCAACTCTGGGGTTGCATGAAGAAAATTAATGTCAAAAGCATCCAACTTTCCAAAATGCAGTACTTGGTAGCATTGTCAACGCTCCATTATACATTAGTAATGACCTAAAAGTGCCAATGGTTTGTGAGAACATCAATCGATTGGTGAAAAAACACGAAACGACACTACATGAACATATGAATGTCAAAGTGCTACAGTTACTCGACAACAGTGGACTTACCCGTCGGCTAAAAAGGGAAAATCTTTTGATCTAGTGTAAACTAAGGGAATTAAGGGCAATTAAAACATGCGAAAGAAGTGCTTAAAACATATATGGAGTGCGTCAATGGGAGTACATCCATCACATCGCTGGACTTGGCCTAGATTTAAGACTTTTGGTTTAAATCTAAGAAACTAATCAAACTAAATTGCTAGATAGTATTTTACTGGTTGCAATGTATACGCGTGTTAATAAAAGAAAAACTATCTCTCTATTGTTACCCTACAGATCGTTGGAAAAACATAAGTTTTAAAATAATTATTTCAAAGCTATAATATATGTATATGAAATTCTAACGAAGAAGTTATAATTATTCATCTCCATTAAAAAATTAGATACTACTAAACTGAAATTTATTTTCAATAAATTACCATCCGTATGTGATTTAGAAGAACATCCTATGTTCTATCTAATAACCAATAAAACACATTAACGACTTTTTAATGTGAAATATCCTGTAATAAAGCAAACAGATTATCTTCAACTGGCTTTAGAGAAAATAAATAACGAATAACAAGCCAATAGCTGCAGGGGTTTTTAATTTATGTTAGATAGGGTGTCTGTATTTTCGTTCAATGGATTATTGTACAAATTTAATTTTCACTCTTTAAATTTGAAACATTTCATTTCAAATTTCATTTATAAGCTTTCAAGTTCTAACAGTGAAATTTTGTTTTGTTAAAAGCTGTCAACAGAAGAAATTGAAAAGTCAATTTTTGTTTATTTGTAAAACTGGCATTCCTTATGAAAATGTAAACTTTCACCATTAACACTCATAATAAAACACTTATCTTTTTTGGGATTTTTTAATGGTGTACTTTAAATTATACAATCTAAACGTTTCGATAACACTTACAGTTATCTTCGTCCTTGTTCAAATTGGAGTTTTAGTCAAATTACCGTAACTGTGTAACTATAGTTTATTACACTTTTTGGTAAATTCGTATTAATTAATTTCACTATCATCTAATAAACACAACGATATTATTGATTTCTTAAAACAGTAACTCTGTTTTATTACACGGTCAACCTGCACTAGTGCTGGCTGGACTCGTCGACGACAGAGGACCCGCAGTAAGACGTAAAGTAGCTGAAATATTGCTTTACCAGCTTGCACTTGCCATAGAATAAAGCTTAGGCTTCGGTAATAAATGTCTAAAGACGTATCTATATTTATCAATAAATAGGCTAAATAGTACAATCTTGAATGATCACAGAAAACAAGATAAAGACCCAATGGGTAAATAACTAACCCAAGTTCAATCATGCAATTTGAAAGATTACTTCTTACTTCTAAAAAGTATGTTAAAATTTGCCTGAATAAGTTCATTGACTTTAATTTTATTGGAAATAAGGAATAAGTCGTCACCGACCACAACAGTTTAATCTTATTTGAAACGCTTCTTACTGGTCATATGAGTACTAAATGAAGGCCATACTATCGAATTCTATAATACATTTTAATACAAGCAGCATTCAGGAGGGAAAGAAGAACTACGGAAAACGTATACGTATTGAAGCACATGGCAAACAAGGAATTAGGAAAGAAAAGAGGTAAAATGGTAGCGGTATTCGTAGACATAACAGCGGTATTCGATAGGGCGAACAGACAAAAGCTGTGGGAGTTCATGAGAAAAAAAAAGATAAGCGAAAAGATAATAGAAAGAATATAAGAAATATAAGAATCGAGGAACAGGGTGAGAGTAAATGGTGAGCTGAGTGAAGGATTTGTAACGAGGAAGGGATTGAGACAAGGATGCCAACTGAACCCAAGCCTGTTCGCGGTATATATAGGAGACCTGGAGGAGACATTAAGAGGACAACAAGAGAGACGCCTGGTGGTGGGGAACGTGAAAGTGTGGACACTGGCATACGCGGATGACATAGTGTTATTAGCAAGGGAGGAAAAAGAAATGAAGAGAATGTTAAAAACGTTGGATAAATATTTGAAAAGGAAAAATCTGGTAGTCAATGGGAGTTAAACTAAGGTAATGGTATGGAGAAAAGGGGGCGGAAAAAGAAGGAATGAAAATGGAAGGATGAAGAGATACAGCAAGTAAAGAAATTCACTTACCTGGTATACACAATGAGAGAAGACAATAAAGATGGGGAACATATAAAAAAGCTAGTCAGAAAAGGGAATAAGCTAATAGGGCAAGTGTGGAGTGTAGGGGAAAGACTGTTTGGAATGGACATAAGGAAAAGAAAATTATTATTTGAAAAACTGATAAAGTGTGGTACTGTACGGGGCAGAAGTGTGGGGGTGGAAAGAATAAGACATAGAGGG